>MJUU01009141.1:185960-227680 GCA_002080025.1 Modiolus philippinarum
GATTTTTTTCTTTGGATTCCTCTTGATCTAAGCTTTCAGAGGTATGGCAATGAATTTGGCGTGGCTCTTACCGTTTCCCAGCTACTAGGGGTCAAAGGGGCCAAAATTGCAATTTTTCTAAATACGTCTTAACTTTATTTTTCATCAGATTTCAATGGAATTTTTTTCTTTGAATTTCCTGGATGTAAAGTTTTAGTTGATAGTCTATATTTTGCATAGCTCTTACGTTTTTTTCATCAGTAAGTGATCAAAAGGGTTGAATTTTTCCCTTTTTTGTTCCTAGCTAATAACTGTGTCAAGCTTCTTTTTGTGTCCATCGAATTATTGTGTCAAGCTCTTTACTGTGTCCACAGTCACTTTAAACTACTTTTGTTGAAATTTCAGTGGTCGACATTGCTGCGGTCGTATCATGCTTCGCTCGGCGTAGCCCTTTATTTGCATTGTGCTACTGTAGTTTGCAAACATATTTAAGGTAACATCTGAACTGTATCCACAGTCATGTTGTCTCAATGCCCTGTCCAATTTGCTGCTGTTGTATGATGATCTGCTTTGTGTAGCTCTTTATTTCACAGAGGTTCGATTCCTTTTACTTTACTTTTTCTACATCTTTGATCCAATTGCAACCAAACTTTATTGGATTGTTGACAACAAGTTTTAGTTGTGCATATTATAATGTCAGACTATTTTTTTCTTTTTTTACAGATTCATGGTTCTTTTTACTTAAAATTTAGTCAAATTTACCTTTCGCAAAAATCTGCTACATCTTTGATCAGAATTTATTAAAGCTTCTCAGGTTTGTTGACAACACTGTTTAGTTGCACATATTATTACCTTATAAAAATGCTTTTCCATTATGAAAGAAATGCATTAGGTCTCGCTATTTCTTCAATAAATTCCCTGATTTCCTAACGGGGGATTGATTCCTCATGTTCCTGTGAATCCAAGTCGAAAATTATTGCCTTCGGATATTTGACAAAAACTATTGCCCATAAAAAAACAGTGCTAGATCATTACCATAGCATTGAATCGTGTTAAGAGAGTAGGAGTTTCAGCAATTTTGTGATTAGAATTAAAATTATGACCTGCTGTTTTATAGAACTTTGCTAATAGAAAAACATGGGCAAAAAATTTTGAAAATCCATGGAAAAATTTTTGAGATATAAGATGTCAAAATTTTGGCGGGAAACAGTTCTCTCTCTAATAGAGTTATCCTTCTATCACCATTCCTGTTTATGTGCCTTCAAATATATGAAAATTGAATTGGAATTATATAAAATTTTGTACATTGTCTATTTTATGGATTTTATATTGACCTTTGTACAAGACAATATGATACCTGTGCCAAAAAAATTTTACCCTGTTAAAATGGATAAAACCCGAGGATATCGGATGCTTCTGAAATCTGACGCTCATACTCCCGTAATCTTTACATATTTTGGACTTTAAAGGTTCATTTCTTGTAAATTAGACTTTAAAGTTTAATTTCAGCTGTTAAAAATTTATGTTTATTATAATACATCATTAAAATTCATAAAATTTAAAACTGTGTCCACTTTTTGAAACAATTAAGCATTTAAACTTTGATCTGTCATTAAAACAAGTTCTCTTTGCATGCATGAGATATGCTTTTGCTTTAATAAATTTATAAGGCAATTAAACAGTAATAAAATGCATATGAGGGCAATAGACTAGAAAATTATGCCCTCGATGTCAGAAACCCCAAACTGTTATATTATAGAAAACTTTTTGGTTTAGGTTCTGGCAAAACTTGAGTGTTTCTGACACCTTGGGCAAAATATTCTAGTCCATTGCCCTAATATGCATTAAATAACTGTATACTGTTTTCTAGGAATGCTATGCCTGAAAGTGTAAAAATGTGTGGGTGTTTGGGGAACAACCTTTATTGTGAAAAAACGCACTTTTAGTTTGAATTATTGATTTCGAGAAATGAAGTAATTTTGTAGGGAAAAAGGTCTCAGAAATAGAGAGCACAGTGCTGTCAACGACTCCAACAAACGAAGATAAAAATGCTTCTTTAAGGTTTGTTTAATTTATAAATTGTATAAATTATGAATGAAGAATCAATTGTCATTAATGTTAATGTCTGAACACGCCTTTCATACACTGACCAACAAGAATGGTATGTTTCTTTAACTGTTCAGTAAATTTATCCGCGTCATTCTGATCATTATACCCCCCGCAAACGAAGTTTGGGGGTATATAGGAATCACCATGTCTATCCGTCTGTCTGTCCGTCCCCTTTCGTGTCCGGAGCATAACTTTTTTACCGTAGCACCTAGGATTATCAAACTTGGTGTGTGGATGCATCATTGGAAGACGATGTGTCGCGTACCAAATTTAGGTCACTGTTACCTTGACTTTGACCTATGACCTTTATGATAGTAAAACCATGTGCATTTCGTGTCCTGAGCAGAACTTTTGCACCGTAGCACCTAGGATTATCAAACTTGGTGTGTAGTTGCAACATGGAAAGACGATGTGTTGCGTACCAAATTTAGGTCACTGTGACCTTGATTTTGACCTTTATGATAGTAAAACCATGTGCATTTCGTGTCCGGAGCAGAAATTTTGTACTATAGCACCTAAGATTATCAAACTTGGTGTGTGGATGCATCATGGGAAGACGATGTGTCGCGTACCAAATTTAGGTCACTGTGACCTTGACTTTGACCATTGACCTATATGATAGTAAAACCATGTGCATTTCGTGTCCGGAGCAGAACTTTTGTACCGTAGCACCTAGGATTATCAAACTTGGTGTGTGGATGCATCATGGAAAGACGACGTGTCGAGTACCAAATTTAGGTCACTGTGATCTTGACTTTGACCTTTGACCTTTATGATTGTAAAACCATGTGCATTTCGTGTCCGGAGCAGAACTTTTGTAACGTAGCACCTAAGATTATCAAACTTGGTGTGTGGATGCATCATGAGAAGACGTTGTGTCGCGTACCAAATTTAGGTCACTGTGACCTTGACTTTGACCTTTGACCTTTATGATTGTAAAACCATGTGCATTTCGTGTCTGGAGCAGGACTTTTGTACTGTAGCACCTAGGATTATCAAACATGGTGTGTGGATGCATCATGGAAAGACGATGTGTTGCGTACAAAATTTAGGTCACTGTGACTTGACTTTGACCTTTGACCTTTATGATAATAAAACCATGTGCATTTCATGTCCGGAGCAGAACTTTTGGACCGTAGCACCTAGGATTATCAAACTTGGTGTGTGGATGCATCATGGGAAGACGATGTGTCGCGTACCAAATTTAGGTCACTGTGACCTTGGCTTTGACCTTGATGATAGTAAAACCAGGGGCATTTCGTGTCCGGAGCAGAACTTTTGTACCGTATCACCTAGGATTATCAAACTCAGTGTGTTGATGCATCATTGGAAGACGATGTGTCGCGTACCAAATTTAGGTCACTGTGACCTTGACTTTGACCTTGATGATAGTAAAACCAGGGGCATTTCGTGTCCGGAGCAGAACTTTTGTACCGTATCACCTAGGATTATCAAACTCGGTTTGTTGATGCATCATTGGAAGACGATGTGTCGCGTACCAAATTTAGGTCACTGTGACCTTGACTTTGACCTTTGACCTTTATGATAGTAAAACTATGTGCATTTCGTGTCCGGAGCAGATCTTTTGTACCGTAGGACCTAGGATTATCAAACTTGGTGTGTGGATGCATCATGGGAAGACGATGTGTAGCGTACCAAATTTAGGTCACTGTGACCTTGACTTTGACCTTTGACCTTTATTATAGTAAAACCATGTGCATTTCGTGTCCGGAGCAGTCCTTTTGTACCGTAGCACCTAGGATTATCAAACTTGATGTTTGGATGCATCATGGGAAGACGATGTGTCGCGTACCAAATATAGGTCACTGTAACCTTGACTTTTACCTTTGACCTTTATTATAGTAAATCTTTGTTCATTTTGTGTTGAGAGCTTTGATATCATCTTTGTATCCACCGAATGATATATTATTTAATGTATTTCCCTTAAATGAAGTACCAGATATGAACTGATTGGAATAAAACCTGTAACTTCAGTCTTGATATGCTTTATTTCTGGGATTTACTTTCCAATTACCATGTGGCTGAAGATCAAACTTCAAAATAACATGCCTTGGTACTCAAATGCAGTTGCGGGGGGTATTAGTCTGGCTTTGCCGAGAGCTCTAGTTATGTATTCTAGTTATGGTATGTGAACAACTGCGTAAAAACTTTGAGTATATCTTTTGAATGGTGAATGATAGGGCTTTCATGTTTTTGCATGTGTATTCCTTGTGGAAAGGCCTTTCAGTTGGTACCAGATTTTTTTACATTAAGACCTTGACCTCGGCATGTACCTATCGGTAAAGTTTACCAGAAAAATAAAATTATATTTTGCTTTATTTTATAGGTAGAAACATTTATGAGGACATTTTTATTTATATCTCTAGAATTTGTTTGACTAATACCTTTGATTTGTGATTTTAGTTTATCATGGTGAAGAATGGTAAAGAATGTAAAAAAAAATCACAAGTTTTGACAGAATGTATTTAAAAAAAATGAATTGCATTTAAGATTTTCAAATAAATCTTTAAGTATCCATATGTGATTTATGTCACTTCGGGCATGAATAGTTTCACAGTATGATTGATTGTTTTTGACTACAGACAAAGTATTAGTTAGCTCAATAGATAATTCAGTATGAGCAATCTGAAGATCCTGTGAGGTATCTTTTCTTGCACGGATTTTTGTGTAATATAGGTATGACAGGTCTTGATTATTAGTTTTAGTATGGATATTAAAAGACGACATGAAGGATCTTTTATTGGAAAGGATTTCATCTTTGTCAAATGTAACTCTTTTGTTTGTAGCACTACCTGGTGCATTGGGATTTATCCCTACTTCTTTGTTGAGCAGGTACAACCACATGTTTGTCATGTTATGTTGAGAGGCACTTACTAGCAAATAAAGTGAAATTAGGCAACTGATACATCATCATCAACATCATACCTTGACTTGCATAACTTTGGATGTCTGAAAACAAACTTTTACAAGCATAATGAATTGGACTTTCTAACAGTAATCTTACTTATTTGGCAATAATATTCAAACATCTCAGTCTACACTCACAGCTTATTCACTATTGTTGTGCCTGAAGTTTGTACAGCGGTTTTGTCAACAGAGCGAAAACTTATACATCAAGGCTATGTTCAACCAATGTTGCAATTGTAACTGCAAAGTTTATCATTGTCTTCCTGATTTGGCATGACTTTAAAAAGTTTTTATTTCGCAAAGAAGACGTTTTTTTGGTATGTCAAGAGTTTATTACCGAACTGAACAAAATGTGTTTGTGGAACAGTAGGCCCCAAGTAACATTCATGTCTACTATACAAAATTAATCCTAAAAACTGCAATATCAACTAGAAACTAAGGTTTAGTTGACCTTTGCACTTAACTTTATCATGTTTATTAGATCTTTTCAAATACATATATAGAATATAAGCAATTGCAGTTTACGAGCTAAGGGCAAAAAGAATCTAGATTTAGACGTTTTGTCCTATATGAACTTGACCTTTGACCTGAGCTTAATGCAATTTGCATAATGGTGTTCAACTTTACACTATCAATAAACTGGCCAAATACGAAGGTGCTATCACATCTGGTGGAAAAGATATTGGCAATACAAGTTTTCAAATTTGCATTCAGCGACATTGATCTTTGACCCGACCCAAAATTTTTTGGAATTGTACCAAGCTCTATTAGATCTATTCACATTTAGAAAGCAAAATACCTAAGTTAGATTATCAAATCACTAGCAATTGTAATTAATGAACTATAGCAACATGTAGATTTTGACATTTTGACCTCCGTGACCTTGACCTTTGACCTGACATAAGTGAAATTTGCATAATGGTGTTCAGCGTAACATGATCAATATATATATATTAAATATATAGGGCCTATCACATCTGGTTCAGAAAGGTTTGAGCCAGGTTAAAGTTACGGACAGACGGACAGACAGACAGACATAAAGACAGACAAGACAGGCAGTCAGACAGAGCAAAAATTATATGCGCCGATCTTAAGATCAGGAGGCATAAAACACGGACTATGACAACACTAGACCTTCCGTTGGTTTGGATCGAGACGAGTGCCACGGCTTAGCAAATCATGCTTACCCTTCTTGAGCACCTGCGTTTTATTATATTTTTTGTGAAGCTTACGCTGTCGGTGTTGTGTGTTGTGATGCCTAATACTAAGATATTGCCGTATCTATAGTTTTCAATTTCAAACATTTTCTTTGGTACTGTTTGAAGGTAAGAGAAGAAGCATGTACCATGGATTTGAAATTAATGTTATCCCAGGGAAAAGAATACATTGCTAACAAATACGGAGCAAAGAGAAAAAACTGTGAAATTCTAAGATAAAGAATAAAAAACATGCTTATTACCATTTAACAGAAATTTATACAAATTTAACAATTCAAAACAAAAGAATAAAAATAAAAAAGAACACCACAAAACTATACAACTATAAAAACTAGATATAGCATCATGTGCTCTGTAAGGGTAAGCATGATGTGCTCCACGCATGGCATCCATCGCGCAGCCACCCAGAATGTTGTATTGAAAGACCTGTTTGGTGACTGATTGGTTAATGTCATTTTCTTACCCCTAGGGCAACCAATTAAAATCCCTGGTATGTATTAGTTCTCTTGGTAAATTACATTTACCAGTTACCTGACAAAAATGAAAGCTAGTGCATAGCACGAAACTTGACAATCACTATTTTTGTCACGTTAATTAGGTCCATTATAACTGGGTAAATCGGGTAATTGAAATCTATCTACTTTATACTTTCTTTCAAATAATCAAACTGCATTGTCTTAAAAATGCTGACTTAAAAATATCACAGCATGACAAAGGTCATGTGAGATTTTGCCATCACTTTGCGTCCGTTGTCTGTCGTGCGTCGTCCGTCCGTCATCCGACGTCCGTCCGTCCGTCAACAATTTAAAAAATCTTCTCCGAAACTGCTGAGGCAATTGCAACCAAACTTGACCCGAAGCATCACTAGGGTATGCAGTCTCAAAATTGTGTTCGATTAGTCGGATGGCCGGTGTTGCTAAAAATAGAACATAGGGAAAATTGCAGTTTTTGCCAATAACTCGAAAACTGTTACATATAAAAAATTTTACGAATTTTAAATGGTCAGCATGGCACGATCTAGCTGCCCTGCAATTTTGAAGAAAATTCGGAAACCCGTTTTTGAGTTGTTGCTCCTTTACCGTAATTGTTTTTTAAATTATATATTTTATTCTTTATTAGAAAAACTAAAACAGATAGAAGTCAACTTTAAATTGCAAAAATGTACAGCATACCAAGTTCTACCCACCTGGAAAGTTTGAAGAAAAAACCTAAATACCCATGTTGGAGTTATTGCCCTGTTTGTCCAATTTTCGTTATTATATACATTTTGTCTTATATTTCAAAGACGATGTTAGATAGAGGTTCAGCTTATTAAGAACTACAGTTTCTACATATGTTCAACAGGTTCACATCTCATCCAAGGTGGTCGCCAGCGGGAACATAGTTTAACATAGGACCATATGGGATAATGTAAATTGTACTTCTTGAAAACCGTTTCATACATCACTTTGATATTAAATAGGCATGGTAGCATGATCGTAATTAAATTGATTAATGATATTTGTACCGAGCATAAATCCAATATGGCCACCACTGCAGATCTTAGTTTAACATTGGAGACTGTGGGAAAATATTTTAAATTGCTAATTCTTGAACATCCTTTTATATATCGAGTTGATATTAACAAGGCATGGTAACACGATGGCCATCATCCAAATTTTGCATATCTTTACCAATAACAAATCCAAATGACTGCCACCAGGGAACATAGTGTAACATAGGACCCTATGGTATATGTAGTGAATTGTTATTTCTTGAACACTAAACTGTTTCATACATCAAGTTGATATAAACTAGAAATAGGAAAATGATTGTCATTAAACAACTGTAGGATTTTAGTATCCATCATAGATGCAAGATGGCTGCAGCTGCAGATCATAATATAACACTGGACCCTATGGGAATATGTTGAAAATGCCATTTCTTGAAAAGCGTTTCATATATCAAGTTGATATTAATAGCCATGGTAACCTGATGTTCATCTACAAAATGTTTTATATCAGTACGAATCAGAAATCTAAAATCGTCTCCATCGGGGAGTACAGTTTAACACAATCTAACATAAAACTTTATTGTGAAATGTTCTAAATTCTTATCTCTAGAAAACTGTTTCAAACATCTTATTGACAGTAATATACTAGATGACTGACTTCAGTTTAATTGTAACCCCTGTTGGAAATCTTATTTGTTCAGTAGCATCCAGGTGAGCGATACATACTCAGACGTGAGCCTCTGGTTTGGAAATGCAATAAAATTATAAGAAAAACAACAATAGAATTAGAATCTAAATATGATTATATCGTTGTATATAGTATTAACTGCATTGATAATCCAAAGGCAAAGTTCACCTTCATTTAATGTTATGTTTCAAGTACAATAAACTCTGGGGTCGAAGTGCGACGCGATATTTCCTTATTTACGTGAATTGCATTTAATTTGTAAAGATGCGACTCGATTAAGTGCTTTATATACATCAACGTGCACCTTATTGCAGTCAATTTATTATTGACGTCAGTATGGCACTCAATCGAGTCGCATCTATAGAAATTAAATGCCCTTTACATAAATGCTAGTAAGGAAATTCTCGCGTCGCAATTCGGCCCACTGATGAACTTATAGACTGCGAAACTATCTAGCTTTTATTTAAACTGTCATCATTTCTGTTAATGGTATTCAACATACACTTTGCTTGTTACACAAAATATTGAATGACGTGATTAAAAAATATGTCGCTTACAATATTCATAATCTAACAAAATATTGAAAATACTCGAATAAAAAATGAACAGTTCGCGATTTAGATGTCATATTATCAGTCCAATAATAATAATACATGAACATAATTTTTGTTCACTAATATTCATTGCAGTTCTTTCAAACACTCCATTGAAAGAAACCGAAACAAACCACAAGACTTGGCAAATCACTGCATGATTGCCCAGTAATAAGAAAAGTGAGGAAATCGAAAAAGAAATTAAACAAACAACTAACTTCGAAACTTTTTGTAGTCATTATTCGACTGCGAGAAGCGGATTCGCTATTTTTGTTAAAAAAAAACCCATTAAATTATGAACTAATAAGTACACATATCGATACTGAAGGTCGTATCATTTTGATTAATGTACAAATTAACAGTACTATGTCTGTATGCTCCAAACTGTCGAACTTCTAGAAATACTTTTTTTTTCAAAAAGGTTAATGTAATGATAAAGGAGCATGGGATAGGAATACAGGTGGTAGGGGGAGATTTTAATGATACACTGAAACCAGTTGACAGGGAGTCTAAAAGACAAGAAAGTCAAATAGTTCAACCTGTTTACGGTTTAAAACACTTAATAAAAATCACAATTTTATTGATTTATGGAGAAGTATGAATGAGAATAATCAATAATTTACATAGCGGAGAAAAGATAATACACAGGCAGGTAGAATAGATATTATTTTGATGGATTCGGACTTTAAACATCTAGTAGATTGTTGTAAAATTAACCCAGCGACTTTACATTGTACAGATCATCAAAGTATTTTTCTACAATTCAAAAATGGCATAAAAGGAAGGGGTAATGGGTATTGGAAAATTAATAATTCTATTCTTAAAGATACGGATTATAAAATTTTAATAAACAAATTAATCGAGGAGTACTTAGTAGACGAAAATGATATATAAATTGATTGCAGATTATTATGGGATGTACTTAAAGTAGAGATAGGGGAAGTAACTCTTGCATATTGTAAAAATAACAAGGGAACGCTGTCGCGATTTAGAAAAAAAAACTTAGAACAAAAATTAAAAGATAGGGACGAACTTCAAGTTGAAGATGAGACTTAAGCTTTAGAAATTAAGAGTTTGGAAAATGAAATTGCTACAATATATGATGAAAAGGGGAAGGGAGCTCAGATTCGATCAAGAGAAAAGTGGGTTGAGTTTGGGGAGAAAAATAATGCGTATTTTCTAGGGTTAGAGAAAAAAGGCAGATAAAGAAAACAATTGATAAGTTATACGGAGAGGAGGGGGAATTATAGAAGATCAAATGAAGGTATTGTCACAAATCGAATTATATTATGAAAAATTATACACAACTAGGCCACCAGACAGTGTCTTAAGTCAACAATATATAATTGATACTGAGCTAGAAAAAGAACTTGAGGATACGGACAAAATTTTTTGTGATGGAAAAATTACCGAAGAAGAAAGTTCAAACGCTATTTTTGAAATGAAGTTAAATAAATCACTGTGTTTAGACGGTTTAACTGTAGAATTCTACTGAACATTTTGGGATAAACTTAAACATTTTCTCATTAAGACTCTTAACAGAGGGTACGACGAAACATCTTTATCATATTCACCACGAACAAGTATTTTGTCTCTTATGTTTAAAAAGGGGGATCCATTGTCTATGGACAACTACCGTCCTATTTCTCTACTTAACGTTGACTGAAAGTTATTGTCATATATTTTAGCACAGAGGCTAAAGAAAATTTTACCAAAAATTATTAATGAGTACCAAACAGGGTATGTCAAGAATAGATTTATTGGGTTTAACTTACGTCAAATCCAAGATATTATAGACTATACAGAAACCTATAACATAGATGGGGCAATCATATTAATAGATTTTACCAAAGCTTTTGATTCAGTTGAATGGGAGTTTATGTTGGTAACTTCAAAACATTTCGGATTTTATGAATCTTCCATACGTTGGGTTAAAACGCTCTATACAGATATTCAAACTTGTGTTATGAATAATGTTTGGGTGTCAGAAATTTTTAAAATCTCAAGGGGAATACGTCAAGGGTGTCCTTTATCAGGTTTGTTATTTGTTTTGTCTGTAGAAATTATGGCTCTACGACTGAGAAATAATAAAGATATTAAAGGAATTACTGTTAAATTGGAAAATAGGAACCACAGTATAAAAATTTCTCAATTAGCGGATGAAACAACTCTGTTTGTAAGAATAAAAATGATTTAGATATTGCCATGAATGAAATTGAAATGTTTGGAACATTTACTGGTTTAATTTTGAATCGTAGTAAAACTGAAGGGATGTGGGTTGGAAAGTTCAAATCATGTAAAGACAAAGTATCAGGAATTAAATGGGAGGATAAACCTATCAAAGCATTGGGAATATAATTTGGAAACAATCAAAAGGAATGTCAAAAATTAAATTGGGACTCAAACTTAATAAAATGAATATGTTATTTACATCTTCGAAAAAGAAAAAATTAACATTGATTGGCAAAATCCTAATCATCAAAACTTTAATTTTGCCACTTTTTACATTTTTTGGCATGCTCTTTTTTAGTACCTGATTACTATTGTAAAGAAATTGAAAGCAAACGCTTTAAGTTCATATGGGAAGACAAACCAGATAAAGCTAGAAGAAATTTATTAATTAAACAATACAGCGAAGGGGGATTACAAATGATAGATATTAAAAGCTATTTTATACATGTATCACTGAGGCCAATGTGGGTAAGTAGATCAGTCAGTAAACATAAAAAAGGGGTTCCAAATTGGAAAGTTATTCCTCTCAAATACTTTCATATAGTTGGACGCGATTGGTTAATTTTCTGTTTCAACAACAATGGGCAAAAAGACATAGACGACTTAAATAAAATACCATTATTTTATAAAGAAGTAGTAAAATGTTAGAATAAAGTGGGAGGAGGCCAAACAAAATTTCCTTGTACATTCACGGAAGTTATAAAACAAATTATATGGGAGATTAAATTTATCCTTTTTTCAAAATAAAACTATATTGTATTTGAAAACTGGATTAAATCTGGTTTAATGTTAATGATATAAGAAACGAAACGGGGAATAAATCTAAGGACTTTATTTACGAAATAATTGAAATATAAATCAAGTGGATTGCAGAAATTAATGTATTAAAAAAATAAATACCAAAGAAATGGATTGATGTGTTAAAATCAGAGAGTTCAATCAAAGGTTCAGTTAATATATTAAAACATAAATTAAGATGGAAAAACAATTACATTGAGACTTCAAAACATAGTTTTAACATTGGACCCTATGGGAAAGACATTCAAAGATCTTCTTGTCAGAAACTACCAGTCCAATTATAACAAAACTTAGTCACAATGGTCCTTAGATGGTCCCATCCAAAAAAGGTATCCGGCAGGTCCGTATCTCATCCAAGATGGCCGCCAGCAGGGAACATAGTTTTAACATTGGACTCTATGGAAAAAACATTCAAAG
Source organism: Modiolus philippinarum (assembly GCA_002080025.1). Taxonomy (NCBI): domain Eukaryota; kingdom Metazoa; phylum Mollusca; class Bivalvia; order Mytilida; family Modiolidae; genus Modiolus; species Modiolus philippinarum. The sequence continues at coordinate 198,414 of MJUU01009141.1, forward strand.
AACTTCTTCTCAGAAACTACTAGTCCAATTAAAACTAAACTTAGTCACAATGGTCCTTAGATGGTCCCTTCCATAAAAAGTATCCGGCAGGTTTGTACCTAATCCAAGATGGCCGCCAGCGGGGAACATAGTTTTAACATTGGACCCTATGGGAAAGACATTCAAAGATCTTCTTCTCATAAACTATCAGTCCAATTATAACCAAACTTAGTCACAATGTTCCTTAGATGGTCCCTTCTTAAAAAGGTATCCCGCAGGTCCGTACTTAATCCAAGATGGCCGCCAGCGGGGAACATAGTTTTAACATTGGACCCTATGGGAAAACACATTCAAAGATCTTCTTCTCAGAAACTACCAGCCCAATTATAACCAAACATAGTCACAATGGTTCTTAGATGGTCCCATCCAAAAAAGGTATCCGGCAGGTCCGTATCTCATCCAAGATGGCCGCCAGCAGGGAACATAGTTTTAACATTGGACTCTATGGAAAAAAACATTCAAAGATCTTCTTCTTAGAAACTACTAGTCCAATTAAAACTGAACTTAGCCACAATGGTCCTTAGATGGTCCCTTCTAAAACAGGTATCCGGCAGGTCTGTACCTCATCCAAGATGGCCGCCAGCGGGAACATAGTTTTAACATTGGACCTTATGGAAAAGACATTCAAAGATCTTCTTCTCAGAAACTACCAGTCCAATTATAACCAAACTTCGTCACAATGGCCCTTGGATGGTCCCTTCCAAAAAGGGTATCTGGCAGGTCCGTCCCTCATCTAAGATGGCCGCCAGCGGGAACATAGTTTTAGCATTTGACCCTATGGAATATACATTCAAAGATCTTCTTCTCAGAAACTACTAGTCCAATTAGAACCTCTGCCCAAATTTTTGAATTTTTATTTGAATTGTGGTCTGAATGTTTTAATTTCAGCAACATGTATTACCTTGATTATAAGGGGAACCCCTGCCCAAATTTTTTTTGAATGGTGTTCTGTTATGGGTTGTAATGGATGGTGGAGCTTTCGGTTGCCATGGAAACCAAACAAGAACACTGTTATTTTAGGGAAAAAAAGTAATCTGCTAAATTTTGTGTTTTGTTTTTCTTATTGGAAATGCCTTTTATTTATGTCAGCTATGGTCCAGGTGAGCGACACAGGCTCTTGAGAGCCTCTTGTTCTTAATTATACCCCACGCAACGAAGTTGCGGAGGGTATAATGTTTTTGATTGGTCCGTCCGACCGTCAGTCCTGTTCTTGTCACTGCAACTCCCCTGTAACCGCTTGACGGATTGCTTTCATATTTGGTAGGATTGTTGGTCATAATGTGCATACTTTACCGCCATATTGATTGGATAATTTTTGTGGGAGTTATGGGACTTAGACTATTTTCAGTTAAAATACCAAAGTATCATCTTGTCACTGCAACTCCTCTGAAATGCTTTTATATTTAGTAGGGTTGTTGGTCATAATGTGTAAATATGCATACTCAACTGTCTTTTTGATCTGACTATTAGTATGGGAGTTATTGGACTCGCATTATTTTCAGCTAAAACGGCAAGTATCATATTATCACTGCAAATCCTCTTAAACCGCTCAATGGATTGCTTTCATATTTTGTAGGATTGTTGGTCATGATGTGTAGATGTGCATAGTGTCCTGCCTTATTGATCGGATTATTTTTACGGGAGTTATTGGGCTCAGACTATTTTCAAATCTTTTTTGGTTTACTTTTCTCTCTTAAGTATTAAAAACAATTATTTGTTTCATAATCAAGAGCAAAAAAATGTTTATGTACAAATTTTTATTATTTTGCCTATGGGAAAGCATTCAAAGATCTTCTTCTGTGAAACCACTGAGGCATTTTGAGCCAAACTCGGTCACAATAGTCCTTTGGTGGTCCCCTTTAAAACTTGTGTCTGGCAAGTCCGCACGTCATCCAAGATGGCCGCTAGTGGGGAACTTTGTCGAAAATTGGACAATATTGCAAAAATCTCCATTGAAAATACTGGGCTAATTGGAACCAAACTTACTTACAATGGTCCTTAGTTCGCCCCTTTTAAAAACGTGTTCGGCAAGTCCACATCATATTCAAGACGGCCGCCAGTGGGGAACATGTTTTTAACATTGGACCCTATGGTGAAACATATTCAAAGATGTTCTCTGAAAATACATGGCCAATTGGAATCATACTTGATCACAATGGTCCTTACTTTGTCCCCTTCATTAAAATGTATCCACCATATCCCTATAGCATCCAAGATGGCAGTCAGCGGTGAACATTATTTAACCTTGGACCCCATGGGAAATCATTCAAAGATCTCCTCTGAAAATACTAGGCCAATTGGAACCAAAGTGAGGCAGTGATACTTAGATGGTCTTCTTCAAGAAGGTGACAGTCAGTCTTACGCCGCGTCAAATATAGCTGCCAATGGGGAACATAGTTTAATTTTGGATCATATAAAATCAATGTCTATCAACAAACTTGAAATTGAGACCCTTAAACATTTGGATTATTTTGACTAATTGTGTCAGCCATGGCCCAGGTGAGCAATACAGGCTCTTGAGAGCCTATTGTTATGTATAATATTGCTTATAGGATACTTTTAAAGTTCAATAATGCAGGATTTTCTGATATGTGGGGGCGTGGGGTATGTGAGCTTGCTCACTAAGGTTCTTTAATTATATATACTAGTAGTATTAATTATTTCAATTAATGTGATGAAATTTTATTCTTTATTTTAGTCTATATACGTTTATCATATTTAAACACTTATTTTGCCCTAGGTGATCAGTGACTAGTTCACAGGGTTCATCAATAGATGCTTTGACTCTTGATGTAAATTAGAGATGTCAACGAGTACTCGAGTACTCGAGTATTGCTCGGACGAACCGAGTATCGATTAGTAAAATCGGAACTCGAGTACTCTTATTTCTATTTTGAAATCTATGGTATACGTATTTTATCTCCTCATAAGGCCAATAACTATGATTAGTATGTAAAATGCAGTCCATCACAGTTGCGAATTTAGATGTGAACCTTTAGAATAAGGCGTTCATCATCGAAATATGCCGTTTGGCAATATTTCAAAATGTTTATGATGAAACAATGTCAAACGAAATTGTTTGGTGGACTCTTTGTTACAAAATAAAGAAGTAACTTTTCTCAAGAAATGATGATCATAATTTTTCTCAACGACAACTGTTTTTATCTTTGTGATATATATAGCACCGCTCTTACGAATTAAAATATTAATTGCACGAAAAACGCGTAGCGCTTTGAGTGCAATAAATATTTTAATGAGTAAGGCGGTGCTATATATGATTTGTAATATGACAAATGAAAAACGTTTAACCAAGAATACGTTAAATATGCTTATGATTTTTCACATGAATGACAGGTAACAAAAAGTACAATTTGCACGTGATTTAAAACGAGTACACATTTCAAGATGTACTGTTGCGTTGCAGTTTGTCAGGTAAATTGGGGTTTTATTATTTGTTGTTTTTTATTATCTCACATGCATACGTACGTACCTTGTTTGAGAAATATACTGCGCCTGTTTTTTCCCGCCCGCTCAATTTAATAATTATCTCAAAATTCAAAAATAAACAACTATTATTTGAACAAAAAATCATAGCCCACCCCACCCCCTCCCAGAAAACCAAATTCTGCTTTCACTCATGTATACATAAAAGGTATTTTGTAGATCCTACACAAAACGTTTCTGTACATGTAAACGGCTACACAACAATAAGGGGACGATCATCTGATTTTCGGGGGTAAATTTGAAACCCCCCAAAAATTACAAATTTATGATTTGATGTGGCGTTTTGCGAAAATAATTGTCTGTGATGGACATGGAAATAAATATTTTTTCTGGGTAAAATCATTCCAAAAGAAATCGTCGACCCCCCAATATTTACACACTAGTAATTAGCATTTAGTTTGTGCATTTTAATGAACATTTACATGGGTCTATAAAGTTCGCTATACCTCTGCCATGCTGGCGGCCTTTTTAGCTCACCTGGCTAATGCCAGGGTGAGCTTTTGCCATCACTTTGCGTCCGTTGTCCGTCCGTCCGTCCGTCCGTCCGGCGTAAACTTTTTATTCAAAGCTCTTCTCCTCTTAAACTACTGGGCCAAATGAAACCAAACTTGGCCACAATAGTCCTTTGGTGGTCCCTACGAAAAAGGTGTTTTTCAGGTCCATGCGATATCCAAGATGGCCACCAGCGGGAAACATAGTTTTAACATTGGACCCTATGGGAAAACACATTCAAAGATCTTCTTCTCTGAAACTACTGAGCCAATTGGCACCAAACTTGGCCACAATAGTCCTTTAGTGGTCCCTTACAAAAGGGGTGTTTTTCAGGTCTGTGCGATATCCAAGATGGCCGCCATCGGGAAACATAGTTTTAACATTGGACCCTATAAGAAAACACATTCAAAGATCTTCTCTGAAACTACTGAGCCAATTGGTACCAAACTTGGCCATTATAGTCCTTTAGTGGTTACTTACAAAAAAGGTGTTTTTCAGGTCTGTGCGATATCCAAGATGGCCGCCAGTGGGAAACATAGTTTTAACATTGAACCCTATTGGAAAACAATTTCAAAGATCTTCTTCTCTGAAACTACTTAGCTAATTGGCACCAAACTTGGCCACAATAGTCCTTTGGTGGTCCCTTACGAAAAAGATGTTTTTCAGGTCCACTCGATATCCAAGATGGCCGCGAGCGGGAAACATAGTTTTAACATTAGACTCTATGGGAAAATACAGTCAAAGATCTTCTTCTCTTAAACTACCGAGCCAATTGGCACCAAACTTGGCCGCAGTAGTCCTTTGGTGGTCCCTTACAAAAAAGGTGTTTTTCAGGTCTGCAGGATATCCAAGATGGTCGCAAGTGGGAAACATAGTTTTAACATTGGACCCTATGGGAAAACACATTCAAAGATCTTCTTCTCTGAAACTACTGAGCCAATTAGCACCAAACTTGGCCAAAATAGTCCTTTAGTGGTCCCTTACAAAAAAGTTGTTTTTCAGGTCTGCACGATATCCAAGATGGCTGCCAGTGGGAAACATAGTATTTACATTGGACCTAATGGGAAAACAATTTCAAAGATCTTCTTCTCTGAAAGTACTGAGCCAATTAGCACCAAATGTGGCCACAATAGTCCTTTGGTTGTCCCTTACAAAAAAGGTGTTTTTCAGGTCCACTTGATATCCAAGATGGCCGCCAGCGGGAAACATAGTTTTAACATTGGACTCTTTGGGAAAACACATTCAAAGATCTTCTCTGAAACTTCTGAGCCAATTGGCACCAAACTTGGCCGCAATAGTCCTTTCGTGGTCCCTACGAAAAAGGTGTTTTTTCAGGTCTGCAGGATATCAAAGATGGCCGCCAGCGGGAAACATAGTTTTAACATTGGACCCTATGAGGAAACACATTCAAAGATCTTCTTCTCTGAAACTACTGAGCCAATTGGCACCAAACTTGGCCACAAACTTGGAACATAGTTTTTAACACTGGACCCTATGGGAAAACACAAAGATCTTCTCTGAAACTACTGAGCCAACGGAACCAAACTTGGTAAAAAGTCTTTATGTGGACCCCTGAAAAGAAATTTTTTTTTTCACTTTTCACTTTATCCAAGATGGCTGCCAGCAGGGAACATAGTTTAACATTGGACCCCATGGGGAACACTTCTCCCCTTAAACTTATAGGGCATATTGGAACTATAGTTTAATTATATACATGTATATTGGCTCTTCAATATAAAATGTCTATGTTAATCAAGGACCAGGTGAGCGATACAGGCTCTTGAGAGCCTCTTGTTTTCTATTTGCCAGGACCGTGGGCAGAGGAACCTGGGACTTCTGTCCATAATGAGTTGTAAGGTTCCTTTTTAGAGAAGACATTTGCAATGTGTGTTGTATCTGCAGACCATATCCTCGACTAAAAAATACTATAGTAACAGGAATTGCTTATGAAAATAACTAAATTTGAATGGCAATTCGCTGTTTTGGAGAGGGCATTGGTTGGAACAGAATAAATAAACGTGCATAATTTGACAAATATTGATTAGAAGACATGTATAAAAAGGAACATATAAAAATCATCTTTCTGACAAAAAAGGACCGACTAAATTTCGATGCCATAGGCACAACAGTAATAAAGAAAGTTATTTACTAACATTAGCTGTTTACAATAATAAATACAATAATAAAAAAACAATCAGTGTCATTGGCTTCTGAATTTTCTGAGGGAGGAGTCAAGCAAAGCATTTTCATCTAATTTGCATGAAGTTAATGCACTGAATTAAGCCCCTCCTATCCCATTGTATTTGTATTGTGTGTAGGAACTGAACTTTTCTACAGTGCAATAACTCCCAAATAGTGAAATTAATGCATTCTACACAGAATATCGGCCTTTAGAGCATTGAAATATCAAAGGAAATTTCAAAAATCATATTACAAAAATCACTTAAAGATCAAATTTAGGGATTTTTGTGTTTCACGTGTAACTTTTGAAATAATATATAGTTATGTTTGTTTTGTTTTTTTTTATTTGCTCAAATTAACGTATTGATTGGTATTGATTTCTTAGCAATTAGAATTAAAAGCAGTCAATTAAATATCGATTGCATTGCTGTTGTTCTCTAATGAAAATTAAATGATATTACTGAAGACAAAAATCAAAATTGCTACTGGAGATAAATGTCTAGTTGTCTCGCCCACGACGAAAGTCGCGGAGAGCGAGACATAAGCGTGCAAAGTATGACGGCGACGGCGGCGGCGTAACATCAAGTTATTTTATAGAAGCCTTTGATGTGGGAACTTTATATTTGGTCCATAGGTAGCTTACGGCGAACCCTATCTGTCGGACCCAAAAACATGTGACCTTGACCTCAATTTCACGGTCCAGTAACCAGGTTAAGTTTTTTTGCTAAAGTCCATTTCTCAATAACTACAAGCTAGAAGTCAATGATATTTGGTGTATAGCCTGGTCTTGGTTAGTACATGTCGGTCTGCCATATGGCTTTTGACCTTGACCTCAATTTCACGGTCCAGTGACCAGGTTAAGTTTTTTGCCTAAGTCTGTTTCTCAATAACTACAAGGTATAGGTCACTGATAATCGGTATATGGCTTTGTCTTGGTTAGTACAAGTCAGTCTGCCATATGACTTTGGACCTTGACCTCAATTTCACGGTTCAGTGACCAGGTTAAGTTTTTTGCGTAAGTCTGTTTCTCAATAATTACAACCTTTAGGTCAATGATATTTGGTAAAAAGCTTGGTCTTGATTAGTACATGTCAGTCTGCCATATGGCTTTTGACCATGACCTCAATTTCACGGTCCAGTGACCAGGTTTAGTTTTTTTGCTAAGTATATTTCTCAATAACTATAAGCTAAAGGTCAATGATATTTGGTATATAGCTTGGTCTTGGTTAGTACATGTCAGTCTCCCATATGGCTTTTGACCTTGACCTCAATTTCATGGTCCAGTGACCAGGTTAAGTTTTTTGCTTAAGTCTGTTTCTAAACTACAAACTAAAGGTCAATAATATTTAGTAAAAAGCTTGGTCTTGGTTAGTACATGTCAGTCTGCCATATGGCTTTTGACTTTGACCTCAATTTCACGGTCCAGTGACCAGGTTAAGTGTTTTGCTTACGTCTGTTTCTCAATAACTACAAGGTATAGGTTAATGATATTTGGTATATAGCTTGGTCTTGGTTAGTACATGTCAGTCTGCCATATGGCTTTTGACCTTGACCTAAATTTCATGGACTAGTGAACATGGTTAAGTTTTTCTGATTAGAATACTCTCTCAATTACTGTAAGTGGTACGGTAATAATATTTGGCTTGTAGGTTGCTGTTGAGTAGTACATGACTGTTTTAGCGATCAAGCAGGGACGGGCGAGACATTTATTAGGGTCTACTCTTGTTTTCATACAAAGCATTTTTGGTGCATGTTCTATCGGAATTATCATACTGCTGTTTTCCGAACGAGTATTCGAGAGCTCGCTCGGAAAATATTTCGAGTACTCGAGTATTAAATCTTGTCCAAAGTGACATCCCTATGTAACAAGACTATTTGTGGAAATAAAAATATTATCTTGGTGTGAGAAAAGTGAGAACCGAACCGTCAGTTTAAAGAACGAACAATTCATGGGTAATGACAACATTAAGACCGCAATATTTTGCCTTGCAGTGTGACGAGTGCCACGTGAGGATCATCTGATTAAAGCTAGTTCAAAATCTAGTGTCCTGGTTTTTAGGTGTTTTTGTTCATTTTGTTATTGGTTGCATCTTTGTCATGTTGTCTAAATGTTTTATAACTGAATTACTTTTTATTGATTTTAGAATTTCCACCTTTTCTTTCTGTTTTTGGCATTCTTTTACTGATGCATAAACAACCATCTGACACTCATCGACTCAACTGCAAGAAAACTGGCATGGTAAAATCATGAGTTGTAGGCCCTGTAAAACAGATTATCAGAATTACATTTGGAGTTAAAAAAAGTAAAATTTCAGAATTTGAAGTATGATAAGGTATTCATATTACAAAAATGAAATATTTAAAGAGCTTACATCTTAAGCACATAGAAACTTTTTTACGGACTCCATACTGCACGCATCTGCATAAATCTGTCAATTGATTGATAGCATATGGCGTTCATTTAAATAGTGGAGAGGAACAAAAGATAACATGTCAGAAGTGGAGGAAGCAGTTGGTCGCATAGACGAAAGGATGAAACCATAGCTTTTAGCTCACCTGACTCAAAGGGTCAGTGTGAGCTATTGCCATCACTTGGCGTCCATCGTCCGTCGTCCGACGTCCGTCGTCCGTCCGATAACTTTTCACATTTTCATCTTCTCCTCTGAAACCACTGGAGCAAATTCAACCAAACTTTCCAGGAATGATGCATGGAAGGTCCTTTACAAAGATTGCTCATTTCTTTCCGATCTGATGAAAACTATGGCCGCCAGCGCGGAACTTAGGTTTAACATTGGACCCTATGGGAAGAATCTCATTTTCATCTTCTCCTCTGAAACCACTGAAGCAAATTCAAACGAACTTTACAGGAATGATGTACTAAAGGTCCTCAACAAAGATTGCTCATTTTATTTGGATAAAAACATGGCCGCTGGCACGGAACATAGTTTCCCATTGGACACTATGGGAAAATCACATTTTCATCTTCTCCTATGAAACCACTGAAGCAAATTCAGCAAAACTTTACAGGAATGATGTACGAAAGGTCCTTCACAAAGATTGCTCATTTCGTTCCGATCCGATACAAAACATGGCCGCCAGCGCGGAACTTAGTTTTAACATTGGACCCTATGGGAAAAACTACAAATTCATCTTCTACTCTGAAACCGCTGAAGCAAATTCCAAGAAACTTTACAGGAATGATGGATGGAAGCTCCTATACAAAGATTGCTCCTTTCATTCCGATCCAATAAAAAACATGGTCGCCAGCGCCGAACTTACGTTTAACATATGACCCTATTGGAATAATCACATTTTCATCTTCTCCTCTGAAACCGCTGAAGCAAATTCAACCAAACCTTATAGGAATGATGTATTGAAGGTCCTTTACAAAGATTGCTCATTTCGTTCCGATCCGATAAAAAAAACATGGCCGCCAGCGCTAAACTTAGTTTTAACATTGGACCTTATGGAAAAATCAAATTATCTTCTACTCCGAAACCGCTTAAGCACATTCAAACAAACTTTACAGGATGATGCATGGAAGGTCCTTTACAAAGATTGCTCATTTGTTTGGATCCAATAAAAAATGGCCGTCAGTACTGAACAAAGTTTAACATTGGACCCTATGGGAACCATATGGCAGAATCAGGGGTACTTTACTAATTTGCATAGCGGCCATCTTGTATCTCTTGCTTGTCGACCATGTTTAGTTGAAATGCATAGGGGAGATAATAAAATTTTGCAAAATTATCTAATAATACACTTCAGAACATATTTGTCTGCATCTAGCAAGATTCTACACATCGTTTACGTCTTATCTACACATGTATAAATTCTTATCTGTAATAATGAAAATTTCTGGCCAATTAAGTTTAAAATTTGAAGCGGTATCATGACATTTTGACCGTAGAAGCCATTGTAAAACTGCCGAGTAAGCTATCTTTGACAGAAAAATACACATCAAAGATAAAGATGTAACAAATTTGTCCGCATATGACTGTGAAATATAACTCGCATAGATTCATAAACAATTGTCCCTTTTAAACTTACTCAAGAAAATTCGCGGTCAATTTAAATTGAAAATGTGTTATTCCAAGCTTTCCAACGACGGGAAATCCTTCTACAGACGGGCTTTAACCACAATTTCTATGTTTTAAAATTCCCACAACAAAAACTTTTCATCACGGAAGATAAGAGTAATACAGTACTTTTAGAAAAAAGACGGGAAATAATCCGGAACAGTGAGATGTACTTCAGAAGTTAAACTTTAATCAAGGGAAGTACTTCACCAAAAAGGGGCGTGCTCACGTGATTTTACCTCATGAATAAAATACCCTCGATTCTTCCTTATGCATCACATTTTCATCTTCTCTTCTGAAACACTGAAGCAAATTCAACCACACTTTACAGGAATGATGTACTAAAGGTCCTCAACAAAGATTGCTCATTTCGTTTGGATCCGATTAACATGGCCGCCAGCAGTGAACAAAGTTTAACATTGGACCCTATCGGAAAATCACATTTTCATCTTCTCCTCTGAAACCGCTGAAGCGAATGTAACCTTACTTTGCAGGAATAAAGTATTGAATGTCCTCAACAAAGGTTGCTCATTTCGATCCGTTCCGATAAAAACATGGCTGCTAGCACGGATCATAGTTTAACATTGGACCCTATGTGAAAATTACATTTTCAGCTTCTCCTCTGAATCCAATGAAGCAAATTCAACCAAACTTAACAGGAATGATATATGGCACATCCATAACTAAGATTGCTCATTTTGTTATGATCCGATAAAAAACATAGTGACCAGCACGGAACATAGTTTAACATAGGATCCTAGGGGAAAATCGTCATTTTCATCATCTACTCTGAAACCATTATAGCAAATTTAACTTACCTATATTGGGTTAATGTATATTAACACTTATTTCAATTGGATCTGACAAAAACATGGATGTCAGTAGAGAACATAGCTTAACATTAGACCCTATAGGAAAACATGTTTGTTCATCAGCATAAGCATCTTTTTTCAGGTGAGCGATTCAGGCTCAGTATCTGAGCCTCTAGTTATAATAGTAGTCATAGACATATGCATCACATCGACACATATTATAGGATTATAGTTTACGTTATTTAGAATCATGAGTTTTGATTTATATAGGTGAAACATGTTTTTTTTTTAGTTTTTCCTGATGAACATTATTGAATTTTTTGCACTATACATTCGGTTGTGCTTCAATGTCGGTTCTGTCTAATGGTGCAATTTTTTTAAGAAGCCTTGAAATAATGATTGACAATGAATTATTTTAAATCGAGCCCCCTAACACGTTTGTTTTTGATTTTGGAAATGTATTATGGTGGTTGTAATCGTCACGTAAATATTGTTACTCGTATCTGCTATGTGCGTTTGTTTAAAAAAAACCTTAAATAGACATATCTACTTTTATTTTTGTCTTGGTTGTGAATTAAATACTTTCTTCATCACTTCCCTTGTTCCTTCGGTATTCTACTGTCGTTTTTTTAAATAATTGGCTACTTGAATGAGATTAGTTTTTAGGCGTTCGGAGGACATGTCGTTTTTTGCCGCAAATACTTTAATGTTGTGTATATCTGTTAAATGGTAAGTAATAGGGCTTTCTTGTACCCATATCAAATGATTTTATTGTGTCGCCTGCTGTAAGCAGAGTCGACACATATGGATTACTTTCCATCGTCTTACGTCGTCGTCGTCTTCCAGCGTCGTCATCCTGCGTCGTCTGTTGGTTTTTGAATTCGCAACTCCTTCAAAACTGCTTGTTCGATTAAAACCAAGCTTTCAGGATATGTTGTTCACCTAGTGTAGCTGTGAACCTGTACTTACAATTTTGATTTTACAGATTTAGAGGTTCATGGAGCCAAAATTGCTCAATTGTGAGTCTGTTGATTTTGCATCCGTGACTCCTTCAAAACTGCTAGTCCGATTCCAACCAAACGTTCGAGATATGTTGTTCACTTGGTGTAGTTGTGCACCTGATACTTACAATTTTGATTTCACAGATTATAAAGGATCACAGAGCCGCATTGCTTTTTAGCTCACCTGGCTATGCCAGGGTGAGCTTTTGCCATCACTTGGCGTCCGTCGTCCGTCCGTCCGTCGTAAACTTTTTTTCAAAAATTTTCTCCTCTGAAACCACTGGGCCAATTTAATCCAAACTTGGCCTGGGTCTTCACCAGGGTATGTAGTTTAAAAAATGTGTTCGGTTAGTTCGAGGACCAAACAACATGGCTGCTGTTACTAAAAATAGAACATAGGGGTAAATTGCTGTTTTTGGCAAATTACTCAAAAACCGTTGCAGATATCAAAACTCTGACATGGAGTGAAATTGTTCAGAATGACGAGATCTATCTGCCCTGCAATTTTGAACAAAATCGGAAACCCCGTCTCAGAGTTACAGCCCCTTTTCCGTAAAATTTTCAAAATTTATGCATTTTTATTTTTTATTTCAAAAACTGTAACAGATAGAGGTGAAGAGTAAATTGCAAAAATGTTCAGCATATCAAGGTCTACATACTCTGAAATTTTGAAGAAAATCCAACTGCCTGTGTTGTAGTTATTGATTCTTTTTTACCATTTTTTTCCAATGCCATATGGTTATGAGTTATTTCCCTTTAAATTCTGTGTTCAAATCTTCTTTATTTTACTTTTCTCTTTTAAGTTTAAGAAAAATTCCCTGTTATCACTTTATTGAAAATAATTGTTTGTTCCATAATCAAGAGCAAAAAAGTGTTTTTATACAAACTTTTACATTTTTTTGAAAAAATACTTTCATAAACTATACTTATTTCACAAATTAATTATAATTGTATATAGTTGTATATTGTATCATGATGTAAAGTCTGCTTGCCAACCATGCAAATGTCTCTTCCAGATAAATATTGAAATAGCATCTGAGCTATTATGCCTGCATAACTTTGTATCTGACCTGCATGGCTATGCCATGGTGATCTTCTTGCCGTTACTGTGTCAGTGGTCCATCTGTCGTAAACTTTTCATTCAAACATCTTCTTCTCTTCTCTGAAACAGCTTGGGCCAAATGGAACCAAACTTGGGCACAATGGTCCTTCGGTGACCCCTTTTAAAAAAAATGTCTGGCAAGTCCGTATCATATCCAAGATGGCCGCCAGCAGGAACGTGGTTTAACATTGGACCCTATGGGAAAGCATTCAAAGATCTTCTCTGAAACCACTGCGTCAATTGGAACCAAACTTGGTCACAATAGTCCTTCGGTGGTCCCCTTTAAAAATTTTGTCCAGCAAGTCTGCACGTCATCCAAGATGGCCGCCAGCGGGGAACTTTGTCCAAAATTGGACAATCTTGCAAAAATCTTCTCTGAAAATACTGGGCCAATTGGAACCAAAGTCACAATTGTCCTTACGTGGCCCCTTTTAAAAAATGTTTACAGCAAGTCCACATCATATCCTAGATAGCCGCCAGGAGGGAACATGTTTTTAACATTGGACCCCATAGGGAAATATATTCAAAGATCTTCTCCTCTGAAAGTACATGGCCAATTGGAATCATGCTTAGTCACAATGGTCCTTACTTGGTCCCCTTCATAAAATGTGTCTGGCATGTCTGCATAGCATCCAAGATGGCAGTCAGCAGGGAACATTGTTTAACCTTGGACCCCATGGGAAATCATTTAAAGATCTCCTGTGAAAATACTATGCCAATTGGAACCAAAGTGAGGCACAATGATCCTAACATTGTCTTCAAGAAAAGTGACAGTTGATCCACGCCCCATCAAAAATAGCTGCCTGTGTCGGGAACATAGTTTAATTTGGGATCATATAACATCAGCAAACTTCAAAATGAGACCCTTAAACAGTCAATAAACAAATTTGAAAATGAGAACCTTAAACGTTGTGATAATTTTGACTTATTGTGTCAACCATGACCCAGGTGAGCGATACAGGCTCTTGAGAGCCTCTTGTTTGTTAATCAGGTTTGTAAATCCGCAACTCCATCTCAACTACAAGTCAAATTCCACCCAAACTTGCAGAATATCTTAATCTGGTTGTGCATCTGATATGTAAAATTTTTATTTTACAGACTTTAGAGGTTCATTGAGCAAATATAGCCCATATGTTAATTTAGTTCTTTAATGTCGAACTCCTTCAAAACTGTAGTTAACAATAAAGGGATAAGGAATAAATGCAAGAGACACAAAGTCTCTCCAAATACATTGTAATACTAAGCTATGGAACAACTCTTTTATTGATGTTCTTCATCAAGAAGTCACCATGAAGCCTTAAACAATGAGCTTTACTTATATCTCATAGCAAGTTCAAGACGGCCCCTAGCACCGGTTTGAGAGGAATTCATTGCTATTTGTCGAGCAACGCTACATCCATGTTTTTTTACCCTTTGATCCATAGATGGGAATCGTCGACAAACAAAAATTTAACTGGCAAAATATTCTTACAATCGCTGTCATCCATTGCCAGACAAAATGACAAAAGAAGACGATCACAACATTTAAATAACCACAGTGCAGTCATCGAGCCAATAGTAAGAAAACTTGGCATATTAAAAACATGAGACGTGGGCACAACAACAGCTGGTAAGAATATCAATTTTAAATTACAAAAAATGAATAAAAGCCAAAATGTGAAAGTATGATAGCGCAACCATATGAGAGATTCTCTCAAGAACAAGTACACTTTAGCTGAAATGTATATAGAGCATACATCTCTCTCACGGGGAATCTTTTTACGGACTCCACACTGCAGGAGAGAGAAACTCCAGTCTAAGATTAACAATGAAAGGATATGGAGTAAATGCAAATGAGACAAAGTCTCTACAAATATATATGTAATACTTAGCTATGGAATAACGCTTTTATTGTTGTTCTTCATCTTGAAGTCACCATAAGGCCTTCAACAATGAACTTTACTCATAACTCATAGCAAGTTCAAGACGGTCCCTGCACCGGTCTGAGCGGAATACATTGCTAATTTACCAGCAACGCTACATTCATGCTCGTTTACACTTTGATCCATGGATAGGGGAACGTCAACAAACATAAACTTTACTGGCAAAGTGTTCTTACAATCGCTGGAATCCATTGCCCGATAGAAAGACTAAAGAAAACGATCACAACATTTAAATAACCATAGGGCACTCATCGAGCCAATGGTAAGTTAAATTGGCATAATAAAATCATGAGACGTGGACACAATAATCAGTTGGTCAGAAAAGCAATTTTAATTACAAAAAATAGAAAAAGCCAAAATGTGAAAATATTATAGCACATCCATATGAGAGATTCTCTCAAGAACAAGTACACCATAACAGAAGTGTATATAGAGCATACATACAGGTAAGTCATATTCCAATCAAACTTTCAGAATATGTTGATCATTTGATGTAATTGCGCACTTGATACTTAAAATTTTGATTTTACGGATTTTAGAGGTTCACCGAGCCATAATAGCTCATTTTGTAACCCGGTTTGTTATTCTTGACTCCTTCACAACCGTCTGTCAGATTCAAAATAATGTTTCAAAATGTCTGGTTATGCACATTGTACTTAAAATTTTGTTCTTAAAAGATTTTAGAGGTTTACAAAGCCAACATAGCTCCTTTGTTAATTTAGTTTATTAATCTGCAAGTCCCCCAAACTGTAATTCATATTCTACCGGTAAGCAAATTGTCAGAATATGTTTTTCTACTTATTTAGACATGCACACGATATCGTTTTAAAAATTTTAATTTTACCGATTTTAGAGGTTCACTCGGCCAAAAAGGGCTCTTCTGTAGTTCAGGCGTTCCACTGAAGACCCATCATTATCTCAAGTTTTTTTTACTATTAACTCGATCAGTGCTCTGCGGTTGTAAAATGTTGCAATTGTCTTCTTTTAGTCTTTTTGTCGGACAACCATTGACAGTTATTGTAACAACACTTTGCCAGTACATTTTATGTTTATTGACGCTCCCGCATCCCTTCGGTAAAGCATAAAAGACATGGATGGAAGCTGTATACTGAGGGTACATAACTTCATTTGTCAGTTGGTAATGGGTCTGGAGCTGGCATGTCAGTTAACTGCTAGTAGTCTCTTGTGATTTCATGTTTATGTCCGTATATTTAGTTCTTTCAGTTGCATTTTTCACAGTTGACTCAGTCCTGTTGCCAACTGAATTTTACTGTTGTTACGATCGTTTTTTTATTTATCACATTGGCTATAGGGGGAAGGTTTGGGCCCAATAAAACTAGTTTAACCCCGCCGCAGCAGGTTTGCGCCTGTCCTAAGTCAGGAAATTTATCAAGCCTTTGTGTGTCTTGTCTGTTTTCTAGTTACTTCACTTTATGTCTATCGGAGTCTAGGAAGATGCTTATTTCGCTGAACTTGATTACTCTTTTATTTAGGGGCCAACTCCGACCTACCGTTGGGTGTGGGGTTTCCTCACCGTCCATTGAAGATCTTATGGTGGCTTTGAGTCGTTATTGCTCCCCTTAGGGTCGTTGTCTCTTTGACACATTCCCCGTTTCCCTTCTTTTTCTTATGGATGTAGGGTTGCTCGACATCTAGCAATGAATTCCTCTAAAACCAGAGGTAGGGTTTGTTTGATCCTACTATATGTATGAGGTATGATGAGAGGTCATTGTTGAAGGCCTCTTTGTGACTTCAAGATGAAGAACAACAAATATAGCATTGATCCATTGCTTTGTTTTTAATGTATTTGTAGACTTTGTCTTATGTGCATTTACGCCATATCCATCAATTGTTTATTTCATATTTGGCATGTGTTCTCTTTGTGACAAGAGCTTTTAAAAGTAGCCAAATATCTAACCTCATGATCTTGACCTTACAATGTGATAGATTTTTTGAAAAAAGAAATCAAACATGTGGTATATCTTTTGAATAGTAACTGATTCTACTTTACTGTTTTTTTAATGTTTATCTCTTGTATCGCGGCATTTCAGTAGGTACCACAAGACATTGACCTTGGCATATAAACATCTATACAAAAACTTGAGATTGGGTATGCATTTTTAAAGGAAGGTTATAGGACTTATTAATATTATACATGATTATTCCTCGAGGTGGTTCCAGAATATATGGCGTCATGGCCTTGACCTATGCATATGCCATTCTGATAAAAATTGTTTAAATATTACTCATTTGATTTATTCCTATGCCAAACTAAATAATCTGAAACTGTTTGTGCAGTTTTTAGCTCATGTGGCTATAGCCAGGGTAGCTTTTACCATCACTTAGTCGTCTGTTCGTCGGTAATTTTCCATTCAAAGATCTTCGCCTCTGAAACCACAGATACAGTTAGGAACAAACTTTGTCATAATAGTCCTTAATTGGTCTTTTTGAAGTTTGTGATTTTTATATTCATGCTTCATCCAAGATACCCACAAGTGGTGAGTATAGTTTGACATAGTACTTAAATACATTGAAATGGCTTGAACAATTTCAATTAGATTTAATCATAATAGTCTTTGGGAAACCTTTTCAAAGTCTTTGATTTTTATGATCGTGTCTTATCCAAGATATCCGCCCACAGGGAACATAGGAGCTTATGGGATATGGGAAAAAGATCCTTTTCTCTTTGATAATTCAAACAATTAAAACAAAGTTGGTCATAATAGTCAGCGGGTACGTCTTTAAATTGTCACAATATTCCTTGTGGTCCCTTTTTAGTGTAATTTTTATATTCTTATCTCATCTTAGATGGCCATCAGCGTTAGACGGAAGACTTAATGGGAAATGCATTTAAATATTTTCTTTTCCGATTTCATTGAGCCAATGGGAATCAAACTTTGTCTCGATAGTTCTTAGGTTGCCCTCTTCCAAGTCTTTGATCTTCATCTGCGAACCTCATCCAAGATGGCCACCAGCTAGGTGCAAATTTTTACATAGGCACTTTATTAATTTCATTCAGAGATCTTTTCATGCAGTATTTGAAACAACTGAGCCAATTTAAGCCAAATATTGTCACGATAATCTTTTAGTGGTCACCTTCAAAGATGATTTTTGTGATTGGTTACCTAACCAAAAAAATTGCAGCCATTTTTGAATCTAGGACCCTATTGGAAATGCATTCACAAATTTTCTGAATCCACTGAACCACTTGAAACCAAACTTAGTCATAATAGTATATGAGTCCATTTAAAAACATATGTAAATAATATCAATTCCTCAACTCGGGGAGAAGTAAGAAATGGCAACACAGTTTTGAAATTGAAACCACATTTGGTCACAATATATATAGTCCTTGGACGTCCCCTTAAATGATTGCGATTTTGATATTAATATTTCATCAAAGATGGTCTCCAGCTAGAGTTTAGTTAAAAATTTGACCCAATGGGAAATGCATTCAGAGAGCCTACCTTCTGACACCGCTTTAACAATTTCAATTCAATTTAATTATAATTCTTGGATGACCGTCTTCAATTTTGTGATTTTTATATTAGTGTCTCATCTAAATACCCGATAGCAGGGAACATAGTTTATCAAAGCAACTTGTGAGAGATGTATTCAAAGATTCTCTATCCTCTATCATAGATAAGCAAAGTTAAGTAGATGCCCCTATTGGAAAAGCATTTAAATGTCCTATCCTCTGAAGACACTTGAAAAATTCAGTTAAATTGAAATATAACAGTCCTTTGGTGATCTTTTTTTTTTTAAAGTTTATGATTTTTATGCTCGCGTATCATTCAAGATAGCCGCCAGCAGGAAACAGAGTTAAAAATAGGACTTTCTTGGAAATGCATTTTGCAATTGCATTGAAAAAATCAGTGAAATTTAATCGGTAAAGTCCATTTATGACCCTTTTTAAAGTTTTTAATTTTTAAGTTTGTGTCTAATCCAGGATGGCCAATAGCGGCAAATATAGTTAGATATAGGACTTTCTGAGAAATTCATTTAATGATTTTCTTCTCAGAAATCACAGGGCCGATTCAAACGAAAATTGGTCATTCTTGGTTGTCGTCTTCAAAGTTTTAGATTGCCGCCACTTTGGAACATAGTCACTTTGGAACATAGTTCAACAAAGATCTGTTCTGAAACCACCAAGCCAATTTGAATCTTACTTTGACGATTGTCCTCTTCCAAGTGCGCGGTTTTTAGCTCACCTGGTTATAGCCAGGGTAAGCTTTTGCAAATACTTGGCGTCTGTAGTCCGTCTGTTCGTCTTAAACATTTTTTTCAAATATCCTTTCTTCTCAAACTACTGGGACTTTTTTAACCATACTTGGTCTAGATCATTACCAGGGCATGAAGCTTAAAAAAATATGTATGGTTAATCCCAGGACAAAACAACATGGCTGCTGTTACTAAAAATTGAACATAGGGTATATTGCTGTTTTTGTAGAGTAACTCGATAACCTTTGCAGATGTGAAAAAGCTAACAAAATACTAATTTTCAGCTTGACAACATCTATTCAGCCTGTAATTTTGAAGAAAATCTGATAAGCCATTCTAGAATTATTCTCCTTTTTCCGTATAAATTTCCAAATTCGATGCTTTTCATTTTTATTTGAAAATATAACAGATTGAGGTTAAGTGTAAATTACAAAAATGTTCAATATATCAAGATCTACCAACACAACGAATTTGAAGAAAAATCTAAAAATCCATTTAGAAGTTAATGCCCTTTATTGGTCAAAGTTTTCGTGATTTGATATATTTTGCCTTAAATTTGAAATACAATTTGACATAGAGGAAGATTTTCTGTGAAACAACAAAGTCAGTTGGATCCAAACTTTTTCACAATTGCCCTTAGGTGGTACTATTAAAAATGTGTCTGGCAAGATTGCCTTTCAATCGAGATTGCCACCAGCAAGGAACATAATTTAACATCGGATGTTATGGGAAAACACATTGAAAGATCTTCTCTTCTGAAACTACATGTACTAGGCAAATTTGAGCAAAACTTGGTCATTATAGTTCTTACTTGGGAAATTTTGGAAAATGTGTCCAACATGTCGGCACTACATCCATGATGACTGGCAGTGAGGAACATAGTTTAACATTGAACCCTATAGAAGAATTCAAATATCTTCCCCTCTGAAAGTACTTGTCAATTTGGAAGTAGACTTGGTCACAATAGTTTTTAGTTGGTCCCCTTAAAATAAGTTATCAAGTCTTCACCCGATCCAAAATGGTTGCCATCAGGAAATATAGTAGAATTTCACAGCAAATAACATCGAGGTCAATTAATCACTTCACCCGATCCAAAATGGTTGCCACCAGGAAATATAGTATAATTTTACAGCAAATAACATCAAGGTCAATTAACAGAGTTAAAAATGAGGCCTTTTATTACTGAGGTTATTCGAACTGTCATTGTCAGCTTCGGGCCATGCGAGCGATACAGGCTCTTGATGGGCTCCTGTTAATGCTCGTCGTTCATCCAAGATTGCCGCAGAGGGACATATAGTTTAACATAAAATCCAATACAGGTAGACTACTAACTCAATTACCACAATCTTGAAAGGGGAGGAAATATCAATAATTAATTTTGAAAGATTGGTCAACGGGTGCTCGCCGCTAAAATGCCGGCTAGCTCAAGGTGCCTAGTCTGTTGGTAAAACACTGTCGCACTACGGACGAAAAATCAAACTCAAAACTTCCCGAAGGGTTTGGTCAAGAATGATCATATATTTCAGTAAACATAGACATAATCGATAGTCTTATTTATAGTCTTAACTAAATATGCTTAAGAAGGCCGCCTGTAGTAAACAAAATTCAACCTAGGAACCTATCTGAAATGCATTCAGAAGTCCTTTCAAACCGGTTGATTTTAATTGAATTAGATAATAAAAGTCGTCATATTGTCCATTTTAAGTGCTATTACTTTTATACCCCACTCCCCATCGGGAATAGGGGGTATACTGTTTTCGGTCTGTGTATGTGTGCGTGCGTGCATGCGTGTGTGGGTGTTTGTGTGGGTCCGTCAATAACACATTGTCGTCGTATTTATCTCAGCAATGATAAGAGGTATAGATCTGAAATTTTGTCAGCAGCTTTGTATGACTATGCCATATTGTGGGAGGTATTTTCAGACGTGTGCAAATACCACTTCCTGTTTACCGACTTAGTCAGTTTTTTACCATTATACCAATATATTGAAATTTTTCGTCACTTGTGTATGTAGTGATGATTTGATATTTGGTCTGAAGCTTTGGGTATGATGAGTTGTGCCGTGTCTCTCCATTTCAAGTCCGTCACTCATCTACTTCCTGTTTACCGATAACTTTGATATTTTCCATTATAGCCATATATTGAATTTTTCGTCAAGGATTTCTCAGCTTGTGTATGTAGTTTTGATTGAAATTTTGTCTGGAGCTTTGGTATGATGAGTTGTTCCGTGTCTCCCCTTTTCAGGTCCATCACTTATGTACTTCCTGTTTTCCGATAACTTTGATATTTTCCATTATAGCTATATATTGAAATTTTTCGTCAAGGATTTCTCAGCTTTTATATGCAGTAATAATTTGATACTTGGTCTGCTATTGTGCTTTTTGTTTCCTTTTCAACTCCGTCACTCATCTACTTCCTGTTTGCCGATAACTTGTAATCTTTTTCAATGTAGTCACATATTGAACTTTTTTCGTCAAGGATTCTCTTGCAGTAATGATTTTATATTTGGTGTTTAGCTTTGGTATGATGAGTTGTACTGTGTCTCCCCTTTTCAAGACCATACTAATCTATTAATCTACTTTCTATTTACTGATAACTTTGATTTTCTCCATTATAGCCATATATTGAAACTTTTCATCAAGGATTTCTCAGCTTTTGTATGTAGTAACGAGCAATGAGCGGGGGTGTAATTAGGTGACAGTTCAAGTTATGTTCTTATCTTACTCAAAATGGCTACTGCCGAGAAATTGTTTCAATAGAAGCCTTTGAGATTAATCCATTCAGAAGTCTTTTTCGAAGCTATAACACCGACTTTGTCACAAAAGTATATGGGAAGTCCCTTGAGAAATGTTAATTTTAATACCGCGTGCAAAGAGAATTACTTGCCTCACTTAATATCAAAAGGCCATGGTCAAGGTGAGCTATACAACCTCTTCATAGACTATTTCCGTTATCGTCAGGTTACGGACTACACGATTATTGAAGATTTTCTATACTTAAATTTAGGGATTACAAGGCAAAAGGTGAAGTACCAAAGACTTGCAAAATAAAGATTCACTTACTCAACCCTGGGATCTCGTACTTGGATTTAGTAGAAATACTGGCTAAGCATGGTGTTGATGAAGATTATATTTCATGGTGCCATTATACTCCAAATGATGCTATTCTGAAAGCTCCAGAAAGTGTTGGTGAGAATTACTATTTAAAATTATTAGCACAATGTACAGCATTTTAGTTAATGTAAAGCAATTACATAATCTTTCATTTTTATGAAATAATATTAACTCGCACAAGATATGATTTGCTTTAAGGTGTCTCAGTGGTATTATTCCGCCATGTGTTCATTTAGGTTTCATTCATTAAGAAATTTAATAAAATAATTATTTTAAATGAAAAGAAAGTTCAGATGTATTTGAAATTTATATTCCTAATCATTTTTATAACATTTTCGTTAGAAAAACATGAGCTAAAACACATGAGCTTTAAATCTGTGGCTGGATTTACAGAGCACAGAAATTATTCAAGGGAGATAATTGCATAAAATATTTTAACAAAGATATCACTAGCGAAATTAACATTTTGCAATTTTTCTCTCTTATTTCAATGGTGACCTCTAATATTTATTTTTTATATGTAAACTACATAAAGATAATTAAACACATGCAAAGTATGAAAAAAATTCTATAATAGATTTTTCAAACTATCCTCCCATATGATCATTTTCCCTATCAATTCTATGTAAAATCCTGAAATTTTCAATTTCAGATTTTGCGCTTAGATGCACGGTGACCCCCAAATTTTATTTTATATTTTGAACAATAATACAATTATGTTTCTACACAGAAATTTTTACAAAATTCTTTAATAGGAAATTAATACCCTGCAGACACCTTAAGTTATTTTATGCGTTATTTTATTTGAAGTGACAAAAGTTGTCGAAATGCGCTTATGCAGAAACTGTGCCCAAAACGCTTCCTCCCAGGTCAATTGTTTGAGGTCCTCGTCCCCTTAACAAATTAAACCAACTTCAGGCTTATATTTCTTGACTGCTTCTTTACACAAAGAGCAAATTGATAAAGTGATGAAATCAATCAAAATTTGGGTTTTCATTGAATTGTCTGGTTGCTTTTGGTCAAGAGAAGTTGCCCATCAAATATAAATAACGTCTGTCAAACCTTAGCCAATTTTAATTGTTTATTTTGTTCCTTTTTGTGCAGAGTAGCAGCCCAGGAAATATAAGCCAGATATGTCTAGGGTTTGTGGGGAAGGACATGGAGCTCAAACACTTTACTTGGGAAGATGTCAAAACAAAGATTGTGTAGACTTACTGGTTAAATTTGTTTCATTAATTTTTTTCTTGACATAACTGTGCCTGTAGCAGATCTCGCTAACTGCTCAACCAATTTTAACAAAACTTTGTCTAAACATAGATACAAAACTTTTAAAGCCATTTGTTTCCGACACCGCTCATAACATATACATGAAGCTTTGAAGGAATAAAGGTACTGATGCCTAGTCGTTCAAACAGGTCTTAGATTTCAAAATGGTTACTTCTTTCATTATACCCTTGCAAACATATAGAAATCAATCTGTCTGTCTATCTGGCCCTCTGTCCGTCCGTCCGTCCGTCTGTCCACACTAGTTGAAAGCGAAACTCCTCTTATACGAACTGAATGATTTTTATGAAATTTTACACACATGAAGGACATTGTCTAAAGATAAGCATTAAGGAATATAATACTTGTCCGAAAACAGGAAAGTGAGATGATAAGACTTTGAGTTTTCATTGATCCCACTGCACAGATACCATCGTAAGCGCACCTCCTCTGAAAGTTTACAAAAAGGAAGGATACTATATGGAGATTTACATGAGGGAATTAAATTATTATTCGAATTCGAATGCAGTGATGACCTCAAGCTATAGGAGCATACCTTTGTGTAAGCATCCTTTTTGTAAGCAACTGAGCTTTATAAAGAAAGTCGCCGTATCGACCACGGACCCTCGAGTATCGAATGAGTTAGGAGATGTCAACTCCATATGCAGGTGCTGTTGGAATATTGCTGCAAAGAAAAGAGAAGCTGCCATTTGGAGTAATCGCGTTTGTCATACAGCTAAGATTGAAGTGTACTTGAAAATAAGTCTCAATTTTGGAAATGATCACTTAAATTGTGTAAGCGACTTTCATGTTTTCAGCATGATTAACTTCTGTTTGCAGTAATCGCGTTTGTCATACAGCTGAGTTTGTAGTCTACCGGAATATTAGTCTCAATCTTGGAAATGATCATTTGAATTGTGTAAGCGATTTTCAGGTTTGCAGCATGAATACTTCATGTTTGCATCCTCATGTACTTTCAGTTTTAACCATCATGCAAATTTTT
The DNA here is from genome assembly GCA_002080025.1 of Modiolus philippinarum. Classification (NCBI taxonomy): domain Eukaryota; kingdom Metazoa; phylum Mollusca; class Bivalvia; order Mytilida; family Modiolidae; genus Modiolus; species Modiolus philippinarum. The sequence goes on from MJUU01009141.1 coordinate 223,146, forward strand.
GTCAATGATGTCTTGGTTTGTATCAATTAGAAGTGTTGGAAATTTGGTCTGCATCTTAAAAATGTTGAGTTGAATCGATGAGTGATTGTCAGGGTTGTCGCGCGGCTTTTTCTATTTGTCGATACTTTAAAGAAAACTACAAACTAATGTCCGAAAACGATATTTTGACTTGTATCAGTTGAAATAATTTGATATTTAGTTTGAAGCTAAGAAAAAATTTGATTCCGTAAAACTTCGAAAAATCACTGTGTCCAGCAAACCAGTGTATCAAGTTACTACAAGCCTTCCGACATAGGAAGTTTTCGCATGGTCTAAATGTACTTTAGATAGGCCTACCCCTGTCTGTAACCAAATATTAACGAAGGACACTTACGCTTTCATTTTTCCCAACTCTAACTCAAACCCAATCAAAGCCTACTGTAGTTAATGGAAAAATCAGAAGCCCTGAGAATTTGGTCCCGTAATGTAAAGTTCAGATGTTATTTTATAACAATGTGTTCGAAATATTTCATATCTTTCATAGTTGTTGATAACGATTGTCTCTGGAACTGTATGTTTTTCAAATTTAGGCTAACCTGCCTCTACGCCTTTCATTATTTGCGGTCAGTCTGATTTTCATTCAAAGATTTCTTCCCTGTAATCAGGGGCCATCCTTTTTAATACTTGTGTCATGTAGGTATTCGACCAATTCTTTCGGAAGCCCATATAGGACCTATCAAAGTATTTTTCAATTCGGTATAACGAATTCGAGAATTTGTTAATACGGATTTAATTCGTGATAGCAAATTTTTGAATTTGTTATAACAAATTTTATTCGTTATAACAAATTCGAGAATTCGTTTTGACAAATTTAAAAATTTGTAATAACGAATTTATATCGTCATAGCAAATTCCTGAATTCGTTATAACAAATTTTAAATTTGTTAAAACAAATTAAATTTGTCAAAACAAATTAGAGAATTCGATATAACAAATTCAAGAAACTAAATGCAGAAACTAAATTCACGGTAACTTCGGTATTTTATTATTCGTTATTACAAATTGTAGAATTAATTATAACGGATTGTTAAACTGTGGCATTCCAAAGTCACATAAAATCTAAGAATTTTGATATAACATCTACACATGGTTTTTCTCGTTCGATTTTCTAGTTTTCTCTCTCACATTTCCCTTATCGTAATCATGATCGAGATGAATAGTCTCTCATTGAAAGCCCCCTACCCCAGCTACCAGATACCTTGTAGCTTGCATTCGTTAAATAAGCATAGTTCCGGCTGCATGAAATCTAATTACTTGCTTAAAACCTTCAATTTCGACTGGCATTGTATGTTTTTCTACCCTGGAATTTCACCGATATGTTTCCATTCACAACATGAGATGAAATATAGTGTCAAAACCATAAGATTTATTTTCTTATTGAATTTCACTGTGTAAGACATTTAAATTTATCAGCTTCATCCAACTGAAAGCTTGGGCCTAGTAAGAAGAATGAATCGATTAGTAAGAAAGTTTATTCAACAATCTCAATCAGTGTTAGAACACACCTTTTTAACTGACATTCAGCGTTCGGCTACACATTGACCGTAAGATATTCCAAATGCAGTAAAAAATTAAACAATGATGTTCGCAATTTTAACAAACTAGATTTTCAAATTTTGCTCCTTAGCAACGACCGGCTTTTAAGCGATATAACGATCGATAATTAAGATCGCAAATTTCAAACGAATCTCGATCTCGAAAATTACGGTTTCTTGCAAAGAATTTAGTATTTCGAAAGAAACATCTAAAATTTTGACGAGATACATTGTATCCTGGCCGCGATGATGGGTATTTGAGCTAAAAACCTATCATTTCGACAGAGTGAAACTTCATATCTCAACGAGACACCAGTTTTCTTAATTTTTTTGTGATTCTTGCTTGCCATAAATTACTTTTTTATGAATTCGTAATAATAGATTTTGCAATTTTATACCACAGATTTCTAAATCTTTAATAACGAATTCAGAAATTTGTGATTTCAGTTTATTCAATCTTTCCTCGCAACCTTATAATCCTTCAAATATTTTTTTAGAATTTGTTAAAACGAATTGTACATTTTGTTATTAGGAATTCTCGAATTTGTTAAAACAAATTTAATTCAATACAACAAAGTTTTATTATTTGTTAAAACGGATGCAAAAATTTGTTATAACGAATTCAAAAATTTATTATAACGAATTAAATTCGTTATAACAATTTTAACAATTCAAAAATTTGTTATAACGAATTAAATTCGTTATAAAAAATTTCCAGAATTCGTCATAACGAATTCAAAAATATTTTTAATAGGTCCTATGTTGGCTTCCATAAATTCTGAAGGAAAACGGCAGAATATAATTTATATTGGTCCCAAAGGAAAATATATCCATATATCTTCCTCCTTAAAACTACCCGACTACTTAGATCCAAGCTTAGTTATAATTATCTTTTAATGACCCATTCAGAAAGTATGTCCAGTTAGTCCACTCCTATTTTTTTAAAAGTCGTCTGCTGAGAAGAGACATACAATTTGAGCCCAAAGTTAAAGGTTAAATTAATAGCAAATTTTCGGCCTTTATCCAAAGGTTAGTACCAGGTGACCTGAACAATTTTAATTTCACCTGCTTTTGTTTTTAGTAATAAATAATTCCTTTAACAAATTTATTATATGAACAACCGCTTGATTTTTTTCTTTTGTTTTGAATTGCAGATGTTACAACTTTATTAAATGCTTTAAAACTGGACAAAAGACTCAGTGCTGCCATATGTACCGCAGATGTAAGTTGAAAACAATCGCAGTAGCATTCCTGGAAGAACAAAACAAGTGAAGTTTGCACAAGCCAATGTCTGGTGACAAGCGTATGTAAAAACACCAGAAAAACGTACGACTAAAGACACGACACCCATAAACTACCCAAACATCACAAATATAACATTATTCTATATATGGCAATTTTTTTAAAACGTCATAATTGGTCTCTAGAGGTAATACATACTATTCAATGGATTTGATTGGATCTCGTGTTTTAATCTTGGTTATTAGGGCATAGTAATCAGACTGTCCGTCTGTCATCATTTTCTGTGTAGTGCGATGACTCAAGACCACGAATTTTTATGATTTTTACTCAGATTTGGACTTCACCTAAGGAAGCTCCTTTGTGTTTTTGAAAAAAAAAATTGTTTAACCGTTTAACCGTTTTTTGGAAAAAAAATCACATTTTGAGAATTAACACCATGTTGTACGATAACTGAAGATTGCCTTCATGGATTTTGATAATTATGGACTTCATCAAAGGAAGCTCCCTTTTTGCTTTTGAGTAAAAGGAAATAATTTTGGGAAAAAGATAGTTTTATATAAAAGATGAATATTTTGATAATTAGCTGCATCTTCTGACAACATAAGTTTAATACACAGTGTTTGACACAATAAAAGTAAGGTCCCTTTCGATTTCAGTAAAGTCGAAAAACATCTTTTTTATACCCCCGCTCCGTAGGAGAGGGGGGTATACTGTTTTACCTTTGTCCGTGTGTCTGTCCGTCCGTCTGTCCGTCCGTCTGTCCGTCCGTCCGGAACATCTTTCGTCAAGGATTTCTCGGCTTGTGTATGTAGTAATGATTTGATATTTGGTCTGAAGCTTTGGCATGGTGAGTTGTACCGTGTCTCCCCTTTTCAAGACCGTCACTTATCTACTTCCTGTTTGACGACCACGTTGATTTTTCCCATTATAGCCATATATTGAAATTTTTCGTCAAGGATTTCTCAGCTTGAGTATGTAGTAATGATTTGATATTTGGTCTGAAGCTTTGGCATGATGAGTTGTACCGTGTCTCCCCTTTTCAAGTGCATAATTCATCTACTTCCTGTTGACAAAAACTCTGATTTTTCCCATTATAGCCATATATTGAAATTTCTTAGCTTGTGTATGTAGTAATGATTTGATATTTGGTCTGAAGCTTGGGTATGATGAGTTGTACCGTGTCTCCCCTTTTCAAGTCCGTCACTCATCTACTTCCTGTTTGACGAAAACTTTGATTTTTACCCATTATAGCCATATATTGAAATTTTTCGTCAAGGATTTCTCAGCTTGTCTATGATTTGATATTTGGTCTGAAGCTTGGGTGTGATGAGTTGTACTGTGTCTCCCCTTTTCAAGTGCATAACTCATCTACTTCCTGTTTAACGAAAACTTTGATTTTTCCCATTATAGCCATATATTGAATTTTTTCGTCAAGGATTTCTCAGCTTGAGTATGTAGTAATGATTTGATATTTGGTCTGAAGCTTTGGCATGATGAGTTGTACCTAGTCTCCCCTTTTCAAGTGCATAATTCATCTACTTCCTGTTTGACAAAACTCTGATTTTTCCCATTATAGCCATAAATTGAAATTTCTTAGCCTGTGTATGTAGTAATGATTTGATATTTGGTCTGAAGCTTGGGTATGATGAGTTGTACCGTGTCTCCCCTTTTCAAGTCCGTCACTCATCTACTTCCTGTTTGACGAAAACTTTGATTTTT
>MJUU01009141.1:230328-261429 GCA_002080025.1 Modiolus philippinarum
TTAATTAACCGACATTTGAACATGGATTTGGTGGTGTAGTGGTTAGCGCAGCAGACTCTCAACCCTTAGTACCTTGACAGAGGGGGTTCGAATCCCACTGGAATCATCAAAAAATTAATATTTAATATTAAAAGACTTAGACTTAGACTTTGGCTTTGGTTTGATAGAAAAATACATTACAGGCAGATGACTCAAGCCTTAATGATTAATTTCATTTTTTTTAAACAGAAGTACCCAAAATTGAAGTTAATTTATCTTCTGCATATGGCCATTTCGACAACAAGTCTCATCAGTGCAGATAATATCAAAACAATTGGAAGACCGAATAAAAACGAAAAATTTCTGAGTGTCATTTTCAAAAAAATTGAAATAGCCCCCATTTTGATGGGGTGCTCAGCATAGATCGGTCCATAACATACCATAAAAACGAAGCACAAATAAGATGTTGGGGTTTTCATCGGTGCTCACTCTAATTCTTATTTTAAAGCAAAACAAGTACCATGGATTCTCTTAAACAAAGTGAAAGGGAATGCAGACTGTTAGTTAAATGAATAAAAAAACTGTCTATAAATTCAGTCAACGTGGAAACTTGTTCATATATATATTCTCTGAATACACTGAAGCAAATTCACCCAAACTTTCCAGGAATGATGTATGAAAGGTCCTTTACCAATATTGCTCATTTCGTTCTGATGCAATAAAAACATGGCCGTCAGTTCGGAATTTATATTTAAAATTTGAACCTTTAAGACAAACATTATTTTCAACCTACTGAAGCAAATTCAACCAATCTTTAGTAGAATTATGGATGGTATGTCTTTCACAATAACTACACATTGCGTTTGACGAAAAATAGGGCAGCCAGTACAAAACTAATAATTGATCTTAGGGCAGCCAGCACAAAACTAATGATTGATCTTGGACCTTATGGGGAAAACATCATTTTAGGGCCCCGCCATGAAATGCCGGCGCCCTATAGTAATCAGCCTGTCCGTCTCTCTGTTCGTCTATCTGTCTGTCTGTCCGTCCGTCAGCGTTTTCTATGTCGTACGATAACTCAAGATTACCTGCACCGATTTTTATGATTTTTGTACCCAAGGTTGACAATGACCAAAGGAAGTTCCCTTTGTTGTTTTAAGGAAAAAACGGAAAATGATTTTTGGGAAAAAACTTTGTTTTTATATGAAAAAGTGCATATTTGGAAAATTAGTTGTATGTCGTATGATAACTTAAATATGCCTTCAAGGATTTTAATGATTTTGTTACTCAAGGTTGAACTTGACCAAAAGGAAGCTCCCTTTCGTTTATGAGGAAAATCGGAAAATGATTTTTGGGAGAAAACTTTGTTTTTATATGAAAAAGTGAATATTTTGAGAATTAGCTTTATGTCGTATGATAACTTAAGATTGCCAGCAGGGATTTCAATGATTTTGATACTCAATATTGAACTTGACCAAAGGAAGCTCCCTATCGTTTTTGAGGAAAATCCGAATACATTTTTGGGAGAAAACGTAGTTTTTATATGAAAAACAGCATACTTTGAGAATAAGCTTTATGTTGTAGGATAGCTTGAAATGACCTTCACATATTTTTATAAGTTTTATGCACAATGTTGAACTTGATCAAAAAAAAGGTCCCTAATGATTTTTAGCTCACCTGACCAAAGGTCAGTGTGAGCTATTGCTATCACTTGGCGTCCGTCGTCCGTCCGTCCGTCGTCCGTCGTCCGTCACCCGTTAACTTTTCACATAATCATCTTCTCCTCTGAAACCACTGAAGCAAATTCAACCAAACTTTACAGGAATGATGTACTAAAGGTCCTTTACAAAGATTGCTCATTTCGTTCCGATCCGATAAAAAACATGGCCGCCAGCGCGGAACTTAGGTTTAACATTGGACCCTATGGGAAAAATCTCATTTTCATCCTCTGCTCTGAAACCACTGAAGCAAATTCAACCAAACTTTACAGGAATGATGTACTAAATGTCCTTAACAATGATTGCTCATTTCGCTCCGATCCGACAAAAAACATGGCCGCCAGCACGGAACTTAGTTTAACATTGGACCCTATGGGAAAATCACACTTTCATCTGCTGCTCTGAAACCACTGAAGCAAATTCAACCATACTTTACAGGAATGATGTACGAAAGGTCCTTTACAAAGATTGCTCATTTCGTTCCGATCCGATAAAAAACATGGCCGCCAGCGCGAAACTTAGGTTTAACATTGGACCCTATGGGAAAAATCACATTTTCATCTTCTCCTCTGAAACCACTGAAGCAAATTCAAACAAACTTTATAGGAATGATGTACTAAAGGTCCTCAACAAAGATTGCTCATTTTGTTTGGATCCGATTAAAAACATGGTGGCCAGCATGGAACATAGTTTAACATTGGACCCTATGGGAAAATCACATTTCCATCTGTCTCCTCTGAAACCACTGAAGCAAATTCAACCAAACTTTACAGGAATGATGTATGGAAGGTCCTTTACAAAGATTGCTCATTTACATTGGACCCTATGGGAAAATCACATTTCCATCTGTCTCCTCTGAAACCACTGAAGCAAATTCAACCAAACTTTACAGGAATGATGTATGGAAGGTCCTTTACAAAGATTGCTCATTTTTTTCCGATCCGAAAAAAACATGGCCGACAGCGCAGAACTTAGGTTTAATATTGGACCCTATGGGAAAAATCACATTTTCATCTTCTCCTTTGAAACAGCTAAAACAAATTTAACCACACTTTACAGGAATGATGTACTAAAGGTCGTCAACAATGATTGCTCATTTCATTTGGATCCGATAAAAAACGTGGCTGCCAGCCCTGAACTTAGTTTTAACGTTGGACCCTATGGGAAAATACACAAATCGTCTTCTCCTCTGAAACCACTGAAGCAAATTCAACCATACTTTACAGGAATGATGTACTAAAGGTCCTCAATGAGGATTGATCATTTCATTTGGATCTAATAAAAAACATGGCCGTCAGCACGGAACATAGTTTAACATCGACGCTATCTTCTCCTCTGAAACCACTGAAGCAAATTCAACCAAACTTTACAGGAATGATGTATGGAAGGTCCTCAACGAAGATTGCTATTTTCTTTTGGATCAATAAAAACATGGCCAGTACGAAACATAGTTTAACATTGGACCCTATGGGAAAATCTTCATTTTCATGATCTACTCTGAAACCATAAAAGCAAATTTAACTTAACTGTATTGGAGTTATGAATGGAATTATATTAACAAAGAATACTTATTTCAATTGAATCTAACAAAAACATGGATGTGAGGAGAACATACCTTTACATTAGACTCTATAGGAAAAAACATATTTGGTCGTCAGCATAGGCACCACTTAAAAGCATCTTTGTCAGGTGAGCGATACAGGCTCAGTATCTGAGCCTCTAGTTAAGAGATTCATAAAACATTTTTGGGAAAAACTTAGATTATATATGAAAAAAAAACATATTTTGAGAATTAGATATTTTTTTCAATGTTTCAATGATCTGAACAGATGAGACATAAGTTGTCAAAATGGCCATATACAGAAACTAAATTTACAATAACTTAGGATTTTGTTATTTATGTTTTCCCCCAAATATTGCTTTATGATTTCCATGAAATTCCGCAAACAGGTTTTGGGACATGCAAGGGGGCGGGGCCCTTTCTGACTTTGTCAGTATTCTAGTTATCATCAGCTCTGAAGCTGTTGAATCAAATTATCTAAACTGTACTGGTATGATGTAGGGAAAATTCTTTACAAACAATGCTACATGCAATTTCGTTTAGATTTTACAAAAACGTGACCGGCAGCATTTTGTCAGGTAAGCGATAGATCCTCAGTCTCTGAGCCTGTAGTTTCCATTTTAAGACGAATCACTAGTCAACGGGTGTTTTATGATATCCTATCTTTCTAATTTAGCTTTTTTTCGGGGGGGGGCAAACATTGTATGCTGATGCTAATCGATTATCCCTTTTAGATCATTGATTTATGTATCCATTCAGTTAATGTTTATTACACATTTTACAACGCATTATAAACAAGCACTCACAGACAGGTTTATTTCTTCGTAGAAGGGTATTACTTTTGATCAATATGTTATCAATTCTGTAGATTTGTAGAATTACTTGATATAACACTCAACTAACAATGGTGAACTCAAAGGAACTTAAATTACGAATGCCGGGCAATGCTTATTTGTTCACAGAGAAAACGATAGACATAATACAAATGATGTAATTATGGGCAAATTTTAAAATCAGTGGTTACAGATATTCGTTATTTCATTATCGCAATGTTTTTCACTTATTCGAAATGATGTTTGGGTAATAAGTGCCGTCACAAAATACAGTCTACATAAGTTTCGAAAGATAAATGCAGCCTATTTTTGCCGAGAGCTTACTAATGACAAAAAGGTTGTGTTATCTACACTGAAAACGGTTTATGGTTAGTTTAGTTTTTTCTGCGTTCTAATGATCTTTTCTGTTTGTTCTTGGAGCTGCTGTTCATCTAATGGATTTTCCTTTCTGGTGTGATTCGGATTTTGTTGTAACTTTTATATAGATACGATATTTGCGGGATCGCCAACACACATAAAATCAACTTGCGAAGTGTTCTTGCAATCGTTGTATTCCGTTGACCGACAAAAATACTAACAGAAGACATTCACAACACTAAAACAACCCAACGGCACTCATCGTGTCAAAAGTAAAAAAAAAACTTGGCATAAAGGAATCATGAGATGTAGGCACAATAAAGAGGTTGTCAGAATAAAACATTTGAAATTACGAAAAATGCGAGTATTATAGTGTTTCTTCAAGTACATCATAACTGAAATGTATATATAACATACATCTCTCGCACTTGGAATATTTCTACGGATACCACACTGCATAAGGGACAAACATAAGTCTAAAATAAGCAAAGGAGGTATATGGAGTAAAAAATCGTTTAGTGATATTTTTGTCTGACATATTGCAACAAGTGGTGTTTTACCTAAGTTGAACTTCTGATATGAAAACCTTATCCATATGTTCCGTATAAATGTAGCTTTTGTTCTTCTTACGAATTGTTGAATATTTTATTCTTAACAGGCGGTTGTAAACATAAGGGCGAATCTGAATAAATCTCTCAACATTTACCTTGAAGATGAACGAAATTATAAGGAGATAATAAAGGAGTCGGGAATCAACATAGAACAAAATAATGTTGGAATGTTTACGCTTACTGGAGATCTTTCTGAAATAAGTTTAGCTCGTTTAATACTTATGAAATGGAAAGACGAACCGGATAAATTACTAACTAGCTGTCATGGAGATAAGAAAATCAAAGATACAGATCCAACTATTCTAAAACCTGGTAACAGTTATGAAAGTCGTGAATTATCCATCGAAGAACAGGCAAACAAAAGTGCATTAAAAACAAAACTTGTTTCGGAAAAAAAGGAAAGTAATACTTCAGAGGCTGAGTTATATTCAGATGAGAATGGTGCAAGTGGAACAATAAAAAATCGGAGTGGAGATCACATTAACGTTCAGCCTCAAAAAGATACATGGGATTACCTGAAAGGTAACCGGGAAAATGAAGGAGAAAATATTAAACAGAACAAAATGTATCCTGACCTATCGGATGAGCTCGTTGAAGAAGAAATTGTACAGCCAAATACACCTCCAAGTGTACAGACAACATTAGCAAGGTTCCCTACCGTAAACGATGATTCACTTTTCCTGATAACAAATGATATAAAGGTTTTTGTTTACCAAGGAGACTTGTGCTATGTTAAAGCTAACTGCATCGTTAATTCTTCAAATGAACGAATGAATCATACTTCGGGACTTGCTGCTGTTATAGCTAAAAATGCAGGCCAGGACACGGAAAAGGAATGCAAAAGGTATATAAACAAACATAATTTTCTTACACAATACAGTACATGCATGACGACAGCTGGTAATCTGAGTCATTATCGATGCATTGTTCATGTCTGTTCACCAGTATGGGATCAACGAAATTCTACTGAAGAGTTTATAAATGATTTGAGCCAGGTTGTGGAATATTCTTTAAAGGAAGTTGATCAGAAGGGCTTGAAATCAGTTGCAATCCCTGCAATAGGTTCAGGTAATCTATCTACAATAGTACTTGATATTTATGATATCATTGAGATTTATGATAAAATTTACTCGAAGAGCGAGAGAAAATGAAACTACAAGAACTCATTGGTTTTAATAAAGTAATATTTATGACCTAGGACGTCAGTATAGCTTCATACAAAACCTTTACACTGTTATATTGATTTGTTGTAAGCTATGGGGAAACTTGCAAGAGTGTTGTATATGCCAATGGAAGCGGGCTTTTGGGAACTGTAATCTTCAGAGTTATCAAGTAATTGGGTGAAATCTGTAACCGACTAGTATTTCAATCAATATGTTAAGCGTTATCGTAACTTGAAAAATAACATTTCTTGAGTTTATAACATTTATATATAAATAACATTTCTTGAGTTTATTACATTTATAGATAAAAAACATTTTTTGAGTTTATGGTCTTCCAAACATTTAGATTTTATCTGCACTGAAGAGACATAAGTTGTCGAGATTCGCATATGCAGAAAGTAAATTCACAGTGACTTCGGTATTTAGTTATTCATAAAGGAGGAGGTATAGTAAGGCCACTTTTTGGCCCTTCATTTTCGATAATACAAAGTATTGTAAATTAATCAATTATCACTCTTAAGATGTTCATAAGACATTAGTGTGTTAGATATCAGTAATCATAGTTCTGAATTCTGTCTCATATTTTCGTACTAGGCTACCAAACTTAGTGTTTTTCAGGAAAATCCTTAAAATCCTTTAAAAATTGCCACATTTTGACGTCTTCTCATTAATATTTAGATATGAGCAACAGCCTTACCCAAAAAGATCCTTCGCTATGAGACGTATTTTTAAAAGATATTGATGTAGTTTGGAAATTGTTTGGGGTAAAACTATTGCTCACGTTTGATTTTAATGAAAACTTCTTACTGAATGGCCGTTTTTGGTTAATTTCCCCAAATATGGCATGGTTATGACTTTCCTGTATAAAAATATTACTATTATAAGTTATCATGCATTGAATTATTGAAGCAACTAATATGATTATTTAGATAGTGTCGAAAATTGTTGAACGGCAAGCGGCCTTCAGGCCGCGCCGTTCAACCCTTGTCGACACTATCTAAATAATCATATTAGTTGCTTCAATGCATGATATCATTTTTTGTGCGGTTATGCAAACCTGTTTGTGTTTAACTAAGAAAACGAAAATTACAAAATGACCTACATTAAACTACACGATTATACACGATTATACACTTAAACACAATGTCGACTGACCGCGTACTCAATACACAGTCGAATGATGTATTGATTTTTCATGTTGTATAGTTTTAATGGCGTTTTCGTAATACATGGAGCGAAAACCTTTGAAAATGAATGCAAATAAAATATTTCATAAAATTTACATGTTATTCCAACTATAGATGTATTTCACATTTTAATTTTTTAATGTAAATATCAGGCCGGAATTAGTTTTACATTACGTGGAAGTAAACTATGTTTAATTGCGATATGTTTATTTATCCATGCTTACTGCATGTTTGTGAATTTTGTTCTTATGTACAATTCTTATATGTGCGCTTTTGAATGATTTGGTATAGGTGAAACACTACATTATCATGATTATTGATTGTCTTGTGTAGGGCGGACATGGTTATTTAGCAGGTTGATCAGCCAATAGAAACCAAGTTTACATCCGCATAACCGCACAAAATCATTTGGCAAATAAATAAGTGCATTTTGGATAGGTTGAATGATTTTTATAATAAATTATTTTTTGCAATTTAAGGGGATACTTTCCTATTGCTTATCATACCTCCTCCCTTGCTGTAAACATTGGTTACATTTCGATTACGGTTTGATTTCGGATGAATTAAAAATAGCGTTTTTCATAAAAAGTCATAATATTTCTAACCAGTTATAATGTCATGCCAGTAAATAGATAATCAATATATGTATTATTCAGAACTAGCAGAAATACTTTTCGTACTTTTTTAGAATGAAAATACAAATTATTATTTGGAAAACGAAGTAATTTTTTCAACTGTAAGAATGTTGTTATGATAATCAGTTGATAGATGATGAAGTGTCTTTTTATACGACTGCAACTATTTTTGAGGTTGTATGTTGTTCTGATAATGGCGGCTGCGTCTGTTCATTAGTTCGTTCGTTTGTTCGTCCGTCCGTTCGAATAAAAACACAACTCCTGATGTTTTTTTTTTCAGAAACTTTGCATGCAAATTGCAGCAACTTCAACGGAATCTAACTTACAATGAGTACATGTATGCACACACAAATCTTTTGGACTTTTCAAAATGGCTACTTTTGTCATGGAAACTGAAAAAAAGCGGGAAAATAAAATTTATCTCAAATTGGATGATCGTTGGGAGATGGGTGATATTGTTGCTGCTCGAAATTATGAAAGGAATATAATTCACCTGTGTATGTTTTCTGGAAAAAAGAGGGGTATATCATCATGTCCATACTTGTTATGTGTCTGGACCTGTGTTGTGTCCACACATACTTAAATTTGCACTTGCCATTTGCACTTGCCTTATTGATTCAGGGTTCAGTGAGCGGGGCATAATTGGAAAGATTAGTTTGTAACTAACTGTGTTACCCTCTTGAAATATAGCCTTTATTATGTCACCCCAGACGAGTCGGGGTGACATGTTGTTATTCTACGTTTCTTCTGATTATTATTATTATTATTATGTCACCCCAGACGTAGTCGGGGTGACATGTTGTTATTCTACGTTTCTTCTGATTATTATTATTATTATTATTATTATTCTTTTTATTTTTCTTATTCTTCCAATAATTCTTTTCCGAGCGATTATTTTGAAATGGCTGGACCAAATGTTTTCAAACTTGGTACAAAGTTGGATCACCATCTGAAGTTGTATGCTGTCTGTTTAAAATTTTCAAAATGGCCGCCATTTCTAAGATGGCCGCAAATAATAAGTCAAAATTTCAACATTGTCGGAATTCGACGAAAATTGATATCTAGGTAAATTTTAAGGCTGCGAACAACATGGAATCATCGAATAAGTTGTCTGGGGTGACATCGGCTATTGCTTGCAATTGCAAATCTAGTTCTTATTATTATTATTATGTCACCCCAGACTTTGTCGGGGTGACATGTTGTTATTCTACGTTTCTTCTGATTATTATTCTTCTTCTTCTTCTTTTTATTATTATTATTCTTCCAATAATTTTGTCCGAAGGATTATTTTGAAATGGCTCGATGTAATGAAATGAAACTTGGTATGAAGTTAGATCAACCTAAGGAGAAGATTTTTTTGCAAAAATTTTTTTCAAAATGGCCGCCATTTCTAAGATAGGCGCCAAAATACGTGAAAATTTCAACTTTGTCGGAATTCAACGCAAATTGATTTCTAGGTAGATTTTAACGCTGCGAACAACATGGAATCATCGAATTAGTTGTCTGGGGTGACATCAGCTATTGCTTGCAATTGCAAATCTAGTTATTATGTCACCCAAGAATTTGTCGGGGTGACATGTTGTTATTCTACGTTTCTTCTGGTTATTATTATTATTCTTCTTCTTCCAATAATTTTTGTCCGAGCGATTATTTTGAAATGGCTGGACCAATTGCTTTCAAACTTGGCACAAAGTTAGATCACCATCTGAAGTTATATGCTGTGGGTTTAAAATTGTCAAAATGGCCGCCATTTCCAAGATGGCCGCCAAAATACGTCAAAATTTCAACATTGTCCGATTTTAACGAAAATTTATTTCTAGGTAGATTTTGAGCCTGCGAATAAGATGGAATCATCGAATTGGGGGTCTGGGGTGACATCGGCTATTGCTTGCAATTCCAAATCTAGTTATGTCACCCCAGACTTTGTCGGGGTGACATGTTGTTATTCTACGTTTCTTCTGATTATTGTTCTTCGTCTTCTTCTTTTTATTATTATTATTCTTCCAATAATTTTGTCCGAAGGATTATTTTGAAATGGCTTGATGTAATCAAATGAAACTTGGTATGAAGTTAGATCAAGATAAGGAGAAGATTTTTTTGCGGAAAAAATTTTCAAAATGGCCGCCAAAATACGTAAAAATTTCAACATTGTCCGATTTCAACAAATTAGATTTCTAGGTAGATTTTGACGCTGTGAATGAGGTGGAATCATTGAATGGGGAGTCTGGGGTGACATCGGCTATTGCTTGCAATTGCAAATCTAGTTATTATTCTTCTTCCAATAATTTTTGTCCGAGCGATTATTTTGAAATGGCTGGACCAATTGCTTTCAAACTTGGCACAAAGTTAGATCACCATCTGAAGTTATATGCTGTGGGTTTAAAATTTTCAAAATGGCCGCCATTTCCAAGATGGCCGCCAAAATACGTCAAAATTTCAACATTGTCCGATTTCAACGAAAATTGGTTTCTAGGTAGATTTTGAGGCTGCGAATAAGATGGAATCGTCGAATTGGGGGTCTGGGGTGACATCGGCTATTGCTTGCAATTGCAAATCTAGTTATTATTATTCTTCCTTATATTTTTGTCCGAGCGATTATTTTGAAATGGCTTGATAAAATTTTTTGAAACTTTGCATGAAGTTGGACCACCATCCAAAGTTTTATGTTCGGCATTTAAAATTTTCAAAATGGCCGCCATTTCCAAGATGGCCGCCAAAATACGTCAAAATTTCAACATTGTCCGATTTCAACGAAAATTGATTTCTGGGTAGATTTTTAGGCTGCGAATAAGATGGAATCATCGAATTAGGGGTCTGGGGTGACATCGGCTATTGCTTGCAATTGCAAATCTTATTATTATTATTATAATTATTATTATTGATTGCCATTTTACGACAGCTCTATTTAATTTTTTGTACAATTTCGAAGAAGTTTTTTTTTCAATTGATTCATTGCGAAAAAATAACTTGTTTATAAACTTTGGGTAGTATGTCAACGGATTTGGGATAGCCCTTAAGGTTAGTGAGAACACCTGACCCCAAAAATAATTCCGAATTCAAAATGGCTATTTTTGAATATATTACTGTTCAATATATACCCTTCCTTTGGTATAAATATTGGACCACCTTTCCAGGCGTTTTTCTTAGATAAATTGAGTCAAAGTTACGTCCCCCTGAATAATGGTCCGAATTCCCATTTAACCCCCTTTTGACCATATAAAAAACCAATTTTACAATGTTTTTGAAAAAAGAGTGTTTGTTTTATAAGTCGTTGTTGCTTTTAAGGTATTTCTAAAAATACATCCACTTCTGTCAATTATTTTTGCTAATATTCCCAATTATGTGCACATTAAGGATAGATATCACTTTTTGCCCCCTGGAGGGACATAAAAAGGGAAATTCAGAAAAACTTCCGAATTCAAAATTTCATTTTTTTACTTAAATATATACCTTTATATGATATCTACAAACTATAAAAAAAATCAGTATAGCAAACCATCCTTTTAAGAGACCTACACTACGTTGACAACATTGCCCTCCTCCCCTAAGAAAATTTTGCCTTCACTTAGAACAAAAACCGGAAGTGATGTCATCGGTATTGCTTGTATCACAAATACCAACCTAAAATAGTCATATGACTGTATACGGTCTTCACGTGACTAGAACGGGAAGTTGTAGGTTAAAGATGTCAAACTGGAAGTGAATACTTTCCTACCTACTGTTAATCATAAATACAAAAAAATCATCTTTAAATTCAAATTTTGTGATATATTGTATGATAGTTCGACACGTGACCCCACAGGAGTTCTAAAGAGAGATAAAGGAGCGCACATGCTGGACCGGAAGTAGTTTGTATTTCCAATTGGCCATCTTTTTTATCGGAATGACTTATTATGCTGTGTAAAGATATATTTTGGTTTGCGTTGAGTAAATGAATGAGTTGATATTTCTCATATTTTCTTGTTCCAGACTTCTATGGAGTGATCTTTATAAAACAGAAATCAGCAGTGGCTTGTTCTGGCAGTATTTCTATCACGACTTTGTTAATTGCTAAGAAGGGGGAGACTGCTATTGTTGTTCTAGGGTGAATTCTCTTCCCACAATTTGCAAGTCCTATTCTATCATTTTTTTCACTTTTCTTATCCCTTTGTGTACATATTACTTTTTTCACTACTATATCTCTATTTTATTTAATTTTTTTATCAAAGGTTTTTTCCTTTTTTCATCACCTTTACTTTGTTAATTTATAATTATTTTCCTTTTTCTCACCTTATTTCAAGTGTATTTCCATTTTTCATTATTTACGCAGTAATTTGAATTTTTCCCGCTATTTTGCTATTCCCATGGCAACGGTCGTCATTCTGATATTCGTATCTACACATGCTAAGTAACCTTCCTGTCAAATTTCAGTCATTTATGGGCAATTTGAGAATTTCCCGCCGTGTTCTGTTCCCATAGCGATGGCCGCCATTTTGATGTTTTTAAAACCAAAGTTCGTTTCTACACGTGGTCAGTAACATTCCTGTCAAATTTCATTCCATTCTGAACATTTTAAATTTTTTCCCGCCATTTTTATGGTTTAATCACGTGACAGCTGTCCTCACTAACCTTAACGTTTCCGAGCTATAAGGATTGATTTTCCCTAATTTGTGTGCAGCTAGCTACTACGTCAATTTCCGCATGTTTTCCATCCAATTACTGCGTCAAGATCTTCATTATCTTTCTATAATCACTTTAGATTGCACTTGTTAAAATTTATATTGTCGACATACTACAGGCGTATCACGCTCTGCTCGGGGTACCCTTTAGTGTACATTATCTTTAAGAGATGCATGATTTTCAATTTTTATTGAAAGGTTAAATAAACTAACTAATTTTTATCGAAAGGTTAAATAAACTAAGTAGACAGGGTATGCAGTGGACGTGATGCTAATGAAGACTGTTAATTTGTATGATTCGTAATGATGAATTACATGTAAACCATCAGCAAAATTTCTCTCTAGCATTTACATTCTGACCATCTGACAATAGTTTTTCAGTATTCTGAGGCTTTACTTTTATATCGGAGAATAGAAGATTCGGGGGTTTGGCATATATATATATTTGGTCTGCCTGTCTTTCCATTTTTCAAAAATTAATTATTATACCACAATTGTATTTGGTCGAACTTATCATCTTAAATAATTGATGATTTATTTCTCAAGGCTGTATTGGGGGATTTATATGAGCAATGTATTATTTGTACCAGCGAAAAATTTGTTTTGGGTTTTTCTTCAATCTTTGACCTCTGAATAATAACGAGATCTCTAACCAAATAATTACTAACCGTCACAAGTTCTCTCCATCTATTTCCGTCCTAGTCTACGACATCTTCCAATAAAAATCATCAATTTAAGTTAATAGATGTCTAAACAAGCTCTTTTTTTTTATACTTTTAAGTATTCTTATATACATTTGAATCCATTGCAATAATAAAGTAAGTTTTTAATTGTCAAAATATGTTTTTTTCAATGCCAGTTGAGTTGATAGTTTTCTAATGGTAAGTTCGCAATCTACAAATTTAAATGACTTACTTTCTTCAACTATGCATACCACAACATCTTAAGATTGAATGTTCTCAAAGTTCAATCACTATTATATCTTCCAATGACATCAGACTTATATGGCGAATATATGTAGGTCACTTCAGCTAAACAATAAATTGACATTATTGTGTACATGTTATAAACAAAGTCCTGAAAAATTATTTGATGAAATTAATAACTTTTAAAGTTGAAACGAATTCGAATAAATATCATATGATGTGCCACTAGCAGATATATTATGATCGTGTTTGGCCATTTTCATCTTCTCACAATCTTGACCGGTTGAACGCAGTTTTGTTAAGACTTGAAATATATTAAGTCATATTTCAAGGTAATTGCTTTTGAAGACGATCAAGACTGGTTCAGTTTATCATGATGTGTTAAGTTTGTCCAGATCAAACAAAATCAAATCGAGAACTTGTTTGTTCTTAACAAACTTAAATCATCTTGATCGTTCTTGGACGAAATTAATAATTAGATCTTATTTTATCTAAAACTATCTTAACACGACTTGATCGTATTTGAAATCGATTATCTTGAAAACCATCTTAAAATCTTACACTGTCTCAACAAGATTGTGTTCAGCATGTCAAGGGCTTGACAAGATCAAAATAGCCAAACAAGATTATAACATATCTGCTAGTGTGCGACGTATTAAAAGGCACCAAAAACAGAAATGTCACACTAATGACATTACTGTAACAGTACGTTTGCTAATTTCACTAAGTCAGTTTATGTTTATGAACTAAGTATGTTGCTGCTAAGACAAGGGAATTTCACTTTTGCCAAGTTATAATAATCACGTATATCATAAAGCCTGAGATTTCAGACATCCGTGTTCATCAGTGTATAGCAAAGGGTCAAGGAATGAAACGAAATTTGATGTATCAGTTTTCCTTTTAATTTGAAGCTCACTGGGGTAGATCCGATGTAAATATTCTTCTAATCTGGGATTTTAGGTGAAAATGCATTATGTATATATATATATATCTGAATCTGAAATTAAATGACTAGGCTACTTGTTTTTGTTCTGTTGTTTCTGTTGTATAAACCTTTGTAAAAACTTCGCTTCACACGATCAAAAAGTGGCACACAATTTATTCCCATAGAAACTCGTATTGTTTGTTGAAAAACGCGGCCTCCACATTCAACGAAAATAATATCAATAATAAATTCAAGCATCTTCACTAAGTCAGTTTCACTGTTTTTCCGTTTGACACATTATGAATCTTAAAAAAAATATACTTTATTCCCCCCCCAAAAAAAAAGGAAATCCATGCGTTCTCCGTTTTTTTAGTACGAAAGCATTGATGTATTAGGTCGGAATAAACTGAATTGAATGTATTACACAGAAGGATGTATAGAGGAGAAAAATCAATCGTTTGAATGCTCTGATTATAGGCAAGACTGTTTGAGGAGAGCTGTTCAATGAGATCTTTGGTGAGGTCTTTATTCTTGAACCAGATCCGATGTCAGAAGTCTGAGTCACGGTGTTTTTGCATTTGAATGGGTCTTTCAGATTATGCTTACATAAGTCAACCTCCTGTAAACGTTTTTTTTTCTTTTGGTTTTAAAAGTATGACGCAAATTTCTAGATTTTTTGAAAAATATGGAAATTTAGACTTCGGTACCTAAAGGGAATAATACTGACATGGAAATTAAGAGTCAATTCAATTATTTTGCTTTCATTTGATACCTCATTTGCCATTGTATCTTTACTAATGACTAAGTTACAAGCATTCAAAGTGACGGACTGGCACTTTCCTTCATCAAGACTGTTTGCTACCTTAGCTGCTAACATCTTTTGTTGGAAATACATTGTTTAATAGATTCAAATTGCCCTGTCGACTACAAAATGCTACGGAAGA
Source organism: Modiolus philippinarum (assembly GCA_002080025.1). Classification (NCBI taxonomy): domain Eukaryota; kingdom Metazoa; phylum Mollusca; class Bivalvia; order Mytilida; family Modiolidae; genus Modiolus; species Modiolus philippinarum. The sequence continues at coordinate 245,826 of MJUU01009141.1, forward strand.
CTATGTTTTTCGTAAACTTTTCTGTTTAAGATTTAATGCATCTCTTAGCTAAAGTACTAGAAAGTAATACACAAAACGACAACATAACAGCTTAGAATCAAAATGGTGAAAAATGACCAAACACTGACCAAACTATACAAAAATAAACAACATCTGACTGATGTTTTCACAATTACAAATATATGTTACAGGACGCCGTGGAGCACCACAACAGATGTGTTATTCTGCGTATATGAAAGGAGTTATAAATTTTTCGAAAAGAATACCAAAGCCTTGTTTAAAGGAAGTTCATTTCGTCGACAGAGATATAAATGTAGTTAATATGATGTGTACAGCATGCTTACTTGCAGCACCTGTTCAAGATAGTGGTATAAAAGATAAATTAAAGAAGGTTCCACGTAGAATAAAGGAGACTTTTGTATCGTTTATAGGATTAGAAGACGCAACTGGAAAAACACAATTTTTTCACTATCCGAACAAAGTAAAGATTGTAATATGTGATGGTTCTTTGTTTTCTGGATACAAACACAGCCACGTAAAGGATTTTACTGAAAGTGATGTGGCTTTTGAGGACACTGGCATCGTAATAACACAAAACAAAGCGTTTAATGGAACGGGTCAGAGTGCTCCCTTGAGTCTACAAAGAGGTGGTAATGACTATCATAGAAGTTATGACTGTTTGATTGGTCTGCAGAAACACATTGGCAAAGTATATGGTGTATTTGGGGACCGCAATCTAGGTTTTGGTCATGTATTGTGCGCTATTATGCCAACAATAGGTAAAGATGATATGGAATCAAACTCACCGAAGCAGACAAAAATGTGTGATTACATTAATCAGTGTTTTCAAAACGTACTCAAGAAAGCAGACAAATTAGCCATAAAGCACTTGTGTCTCCCAGTGCTAGCTGAAGGTGAGAAATACTGTCATTTTAGACATAAAGTTTCACGAGTCATTATTGTTTTAAAATGATTCTTTGATTAGTTATTGTGGTTTACATCAGATTTTAAGGTGAATTTTTATCTACATCACTTGGCCAACAGGGTCATGTGAGCTTTTGTTATGAGTTTGCGGTCCTCGGCGTCGCCTTTATCTTTTTTTAAAGATCTTGGTCCAGAAACTGCTGGGCTTATATATACCAATATTAATATAAATCATAACTAGAGTATGTACTTTCTAATTTCCCGTTTCCCAGTCAAAAGCTCCAACAACAGCAGTATTAATCTGACTGAGTAAAATATAATTCTCAAAGCTACGAGTAAAATAAAATTTAGAACTATACACATTAGTCTTTACACGGTCTCTTAAAAAAAGGTATCAGAAATGGTCCTTACCTCATCCAGCGAGGGAAGTAGTTAAACATATGACCCCTGATCTGCAATATACCTACAAGTCCAGTTGGAACTAACTTAGTCAAAATAGTCTTGAGATGGTTCCTCTTATCTGTATTCGGCAGGTCAGTACTACATTCAATATGGGTACAATGATCAAACATGGTTTAACATTGGACTCCTATAGGAAATTCATTCAAAGAATTCTCGGAAACTACTCGTTCAGTCAGAAGACCTTTAGATCATTTATTTTAAATATACGGTTGGGCATAAATATGGAATATTCGTATTTTCTGAGCCAAAATTTGAAATTGGAAGTATTATGCACAGAAGTGTGTGAATGAAAGTATAATATTTTGCTTTAAACATTGTTTTCGAACTGTCAAGTACGCAAGTGTGATTCTACAAATCTATCAGACCACTCCTTCAACCCGTTCTGAAACCCACTTTGGGTGAAAATGGGACATTTTTTAAATCAAATATTGTGTGTACAAATATTTCCAAAAATGCAATTTTCGATGCCTATCGTGTACAAGAATGATTTTAGGGATCATCTCAGTGATTTTTAAGGAATAATTTGAATTTTTGGAAACAAACAACCCTTAAATATCTCAGGCATTCTAAAAGAAAACTATTCCATATTTATGACTAAGAGTATATATTGGGTAGGTCTGTACCTCATCTAAGATTGCCGCCACGAGGGCAAGTAGTGTAACATTGGACCCCTTTTAAAATGTTCAAAAATATTCTCACAAACCATTTCTTAAATTTTAACCAAACTATGTCACGAAAAAGGAATCCGGCAGGTCAGTGACTCATCCATGATGGTCGAAATCAAGGAACATAGTTTTGCATTGGACCCGATTGGAAGCACATTTAAAGATCTCAGAAACTATTGATCAATGAGAACTAAACTTAGTGGCAATAGGTCTTAGATAATTCCTTCCAAAAATACTAATCAGCAAAGTCAGCACCTAACCCAAAATAAAAGACAGCGGGAAATCTATGGAAAAATACCTTATCTGAAACGACGTGTCCAATTCAAAAATTGACAAAATAATCATTAGATGGTCCCTTCAAGAAAAAAGGTTTCTTCCTTATCATTGGCAACTACTAGCGGGAACACAGATTAACAAAAATGCTACGGAAATACACTCATAGAAAAATCTCTAAATATTGTCTAACTTTGTCATAATAGCTCTTGAATGGCCCCTTTAATAATGTATCAGATATGATCACCAACAAGGAACAAAAAATGGTCACATTAGTCCTTGGTCGGTCCTTTAAAAATGTTACCAACTGGTCCCCAACCCATTCAAGATGGCTTCGCCGGAACCACAGTTTGACATTGATCCCTTTGAATAAAGCCCTTCAAATATTTCAACCTGACTTCTTGAAATTTTAAAAACAAAATTAGGAATATTGTATAAAAATTGGTCAGCTTGAAAATAGTGTGCGGCGGTTTTTTTATCACATCCATGTTGAGGAATTGTTGAATATTGGACATATGGGGAAAGAATTCAGACATCTTTCTCTCTGAAACTACAGTGACGTTGAGAACAAACTTGGGAACAATATTCCTGGGTGGATCTTCTTTCAAAATTATGTATGTCATGTCCACATCCCACGTAAAATGGTTGCAGGCAAAGTTAATCCAAATGGGACAAAGCGATTCAGAGAACTTCTTTGAAACTACTACGTAAACTGGGACTTTACTCTCATGTTCTCTGAAATAACTGTCATTGCCAAATTTGGTTCTGGTAAGCGATACAAGATCTTTAGAATGCGTTGTTTTATTTCAGGCCGATTTTCTTTAAGGTCAAAATAAGATTTGTCCAACTTGTTGCCAGAACGGTAATTGTTTAACATTGGAACCTTTGGAAACACTATCGACGATTTTCTTCCTTGAAACACCTATCCCAGTTATTAGATAAGATCACTACAGAACTTTGTCACATGCATACTTTTCCACTGAGATGAAAATCTATATTTCGTTCGTTCACAAAACTAAAGTTCACAACTACACATTCTTAAAAAATGTATTTGATTTAAAATATTATATGTATATAGACTGATTTGTGATAAATGTAACTAGATAATTCTGTATAAGATGAAAACCAATCCTGCTAAAGCTTCATGCTGAATTGTCAAATGAGACGGATTCTTATTTGTATTGTTCCCAAGTTTGTATGCTCAACTATAAATATTTATATAGTTATGTTTCATAATGACTTGGTTTTGATTTTAAAGAGGCGGGTGCATTTGTGTCCCATTAATACATTCTTCAATTATTATACCACATCAAGCGAAGTATAGGGGTATATAATAAACCAATTGTCTGTCCGTCCTTCCTCGTTTACGTTCCAAGCATATCTTTTGTTCCGTAGTACTTTATGATAGAGAAACCATGTCAATTGTGTGTGTGCAACATAACTTTTGTACCACAGCACTTTGTTTTATCAAATTTATTATGTTATTGCATCATAGAAAGGCGATGTGCCCTGTACCAAGTTTAGGTCAGCGTGACCTTGACTTAGACTTTTGACTCTAATGATAGTAAAACCATGTCAATTTGTTGTCACGTACTTAAAAACTTTTATTTACGAATTTTGTATGTGGATGCAACCTAGGAAAGCGATGTATTGATGTAGCTGTGTTTCATGATTCCTTGATTTATATTAAACTTCAAAGGACGACACAAGGAGTTTATCTTTGCTAATGTGTCACCATGACCTTGACTTTACCAATAGAAAGAACCATGTGCACATCGTAACCAGAACAGAACTTTTGTAGTATAGCACATAGGAATATCACACTTGGTATGAAGATACATGATTGCACGGCGATGAGTAGTGTACCATGTAACCTTGACTTTGAAATATGACCCATGTGCCTTGGTTATAAATTTCAACAATTAAAATGCAGATGTGAGTTGTTTAAGTCTGTTTTTTTACAGCTAAACTTTTTGTTGTTTTTGGAAGTGTTGATTATTACTCCTTTCTTGGTATGACGAATTTCAAAATTAATAAAAAAATGTTTTTCTACATGTATGTTACTTGGAATTTCACTTATCAAAGAGTACTCCTGATGTAATATTACTTTTTAAATCACTATATATTGAGTCCATGAACTTGACATTTAATTTTGAAAAAGATGTAACGAAATGTATGATTTAATTGGTTCTAAAGATAAGTATGTATATAAATGCAAAATGTTTCCTCTTTTCGATAGCTTCATCCTTGCTTACCCCTCCGGAGCACCTGATGATACCTCAGTTTTTATTGGGGTTCACGCTGCTAGTGCTTTAGTTTTGTGGCGTTTTTGTTCATTTTTGTTTGTTTGTTGTGTCTTTGATATACTGTCTCAATTCGTGTTGCTGTGAATTGCCGTGATGTTGGATTTATGATTTTGGAATTTCCCCTTTCCTCATTCTTGCTTTGGTATTCGTTTGCCGATGTACTTCACTATCGTAAGCATAATAAATGAGTGGTGAATAAAGATAATTATAATTTAGATATAAAATTTAAAGTATGTTTCACAGAAATTAATTGGATGAAGGTCTTCGAAAGAAAAGCATGGTCAATATGCATGAGCACGCAGCATTAAGGCATTTTTAACAACTTTTTTCATACGAAGCAATTTAATTCAATTATTAAGTAATATGAAAATACATTAACTACCAAATAAGAATATACAAAAGTATATATAAATATATTTTAATTATTTAGGAGTTACCACTCGTAGCTCTGTGTAGATCAGAAGTAGTTTCTCCCTCATGCATAGCTCTGTCCTTAGCTGAATTTTGGCTTTTCTGTTTAGATTCTTTGGGTTTTTTATTCTCTATCAACTTTTACACGAATTTGATTTATGAACTTCCATATGTTTTGATTCGATAAGCACTGAAGAGACATGGTTGTCGAAATGTGCATCTGCAGAAACCAAATTAGCAGTAACTTCGGTATTTTGTTGTTCTTCAGACTTTAAAGAAAAAGTTAGATCCTATGTACCTGAAAAAAATTAATTTTTTTTTCCAAATGATACTCGTCTCAATTTGATCGAAGGTTGGATCTAGCAATATTTTTTAATGTCTCTGTGATTTAATATATTTCTTTTAGAGGATAAATCTTGAAGATGTGGAAATATTAACTTCACTCAAATTTTAAGTCGATATATGAAAAATCATTCGTCATGAAATTTAAACTCTGACTTTAGTACACGAAATCTAATCCAAACTGTAACTCCCGAACAAATACGTGAAGTGAACTTTTACAACTACTAAAAGTGATTGAAGTTCCCCGAAGGTAAATAATTTCCGGTGATTACCGATGCATCCACGTTAAAACCCGATTCGTACCTATTCGTTTCGTTTGTCACTTACTATACACCCAACAATGAATGGTCCTTTTGTTTCTTTCGTATGTTTAAGTAAACTTACGTTCGTTTCGTTACGTTCGTGAGTTATCGAGAAATCTCTTATATGAATTAATATGCAAAAAAATAATAGGATAGGAGTAATTAATGCAAGATAAATAATTCGGGCTATGTAAATAAATTAAGGTAAATAATTTGGAAGAGTCAAAGGAAAGACAAAGAGAGATGGAATGCTGCAAGCCATTTCAAGAATTAAAGTTTCTGTGTAACAAAAGAACTTCTCATGAAAGGTCATCAATTGGATTGAAAGACGTCATGACAAGGGGGAATACATTAACGCTAACCTTATTACTTAAGGTATATGTATACAGGCTTTGTAAAATAAGCATTTTCTTAGATTAGCTTTAAAGGCTAGCAGTCGTATTCTCTATTATGCATGACATATTTTATATACCAATTTCACGTAAAAATCATCACAGATGAAATATACACTGACTTGTAATTCTTCTGTGTAGTAAGATGCCTGGCGTTAAAAACAGATTTTAGTGTGTATTTTGTCAAAAGCTGAGGCAGGAGTAGCCATTGCCATTGTTGCATACTGTTTTTATGAAGTAAGTTTTTTTAGATACATGATAAAATTAAGACGATATTTACGCTTTTGCAGATTTTTACGATTTTCCATCAAGACAGTTCCTTGAAATATGCATCTCAAACATGATGGTTGAAATGGATACATTTGCAAGGGATCGAAAAAGCAAACACGATATTTTGATCCACATTGTAACACGAAAAAATGAACTTTTGCAGCAAATTCTGAAGGCCAACTTTGAAAGTAAAGACGTAAAGAAAAGGTATGTTATAAGGGATCATACGTTCATAGAAAGGTTATTAATAGTATTCCCCATGTTATTGATTAGTTCAATATCCGGAAAATAGTTCTTATACATGTTGGTCATTTTATTTGTCTGTGATATAAATTAAGATATTAAAAAGTTTGTCAGCTATACTTGCTAACTTAAGGGTTTTTGTTTATGAACACGAATAGATTTTGTTTTACCCTTGTATATATTTACATGGTTTACCTGGTTGTGGAGACTTCGATTAGGCTATCTAGCCTCTCTGGCCCTCTATTTACATAGTTTACCTGGTTGTGGAGACCTCAATTAGGCTAGCTAGCCTCTCTGGCCCTTATTGATATGGCATTTCTTCTCCCGACTTTCGGTTAGTAACAGTTAGGTTTGAATTTGATCTTATTTTTCCAATGATCGTTTAGTTTACTCTTGAAGGTGTTAACAGTTTTAGATTCTACTACATCTGATGGTAAGTTGTTCCAGGTTTCCACAATTCTTTGAGAATAGCTGTACTTACGTATGTTAGTTCTGCTATACTTTTTGTAGATTTTATATTTTGTGACCTTTTGTTACTGTAGTTCTAAATGGAAAAATATTATGATTTGATACTTTATATATATCATTTAATATTTTTAATACAAGGATCATGTCTGCTCTAAGTCTTGTATTGCAGGGCGGGTATGCCCAAATACCTTAGCCGTTCAATGTAGAACAGGTTCTTTAAGTAATGCAACATTCTGGTAGCTCTCCTCTGAACATTTTCAATTTTTATTTCTTCTTTTTTTTGTATATGACCGCCCATACTACACTTCCATATTCTAAATGAGGTCATACTAGACTTTTGTACAATGTTTTTGTCTGAAGTTGGGCTGTCTTAACATTAACATTAACTTCGATAAAAGCATATTTTGGTTGAAAAGCCTTTATTTATGCTGGATTTCGCAACCAAGTATTGCAACTTATAGCCTTCCCTTTGCTGTTTATTCTTGCAACTAGAGGTACAATCTTAGATGCGAGGTACTAAAACCTTAACAACAATGTTGCTCTCGAATTAGATTTGTATTCCTAACTTCAACTGTCAAACAATTTGGCTTAGTGTATCACTGGTGTTAAACCAAATTTTATCCAAACCGACAACTTTGAGAAATTTGCATATTTAGGGGTGAAAAACGCGTATCCGGGGTCGCGACCAAAAAATTTTTTTTCCCATGACAAATCATCCTTAGGATGATTGCAACGTTTTCCCCACATCAGAATTTTGATATCAGTTACGGTTTTTGTGAAAACATGATAACAAGGTTTTAGGTCGTCGGGGAGATAACTCCGTTACTAAAAATAGATCGGTTTCACAGGGTCAGTGGCTTCGTCCCCTTCCTAAGCCGATTTAGTGTACCAAGTATCGAATAGACGATTTTCATATTTACGGGATGACCGCCATTTTAGCATGTTTTTCAAAGGGACGTTACTCGCTAACACCCGACAACCTGGTTTTCGGTCTCATTAGGTATAGGAAGATCAGTAAATATTTACTTTCGAAATTGATAAGATTTTCACGTTAGTAAGTACCCAAATAATTTGAATTAATTTTTTTAAAGACAATCAAGATTTTACCCCTAACCTCATAATCGATGTCTTCATATTTGAACTTTACTGCTGCCCCTTGTTACTATGGAACCGTAAACCAGACTGTCGGGTCAGTGGGTTACTTCCCTTTGTTGAAAACGTTATAAAAACGGAGTCAAAGTCGGGACAAGAAATGGATATGAAAATGGTCTATTGATATGTGGCGACACTTTTTCGCTATGGGCGGCAGAAAAAAAAGAAAAATAATAATAATCATAAGAAATACAATAAGGTCTTTCACTTGTGGTGAAAGACCTTAATAATAATAATAATCAAACGAAATACATTAAGGTCTTTCCACTGTAAAGAAACATAACAATAACAATATGTCGCCCCCCGACATACGTCTGGGGCGAAATAACAAGTTAAAACTGTGTTCGCAAGCGAAACACAAAAGTCTTCCTAACGAACTCCCTTATCGGACTCCTGGGCATAATACAACCCCCTTTCAAAAAAAAATTGAGCAGGGGTTCCCCTTATAATTCACTTTATACATATGGATGGAATCGAAACATAACACACAGCCGAAAAATTTTTATGCCCCCCGAGAATCGAAGATTCGGGGGCATACAGTTTTTGGTCTGTCTGTCTGTTTGTTTGGCTGTTTGTCTATTTGTCCACAAAAAACTTTAACATTGGGTATATCTTTTGAATGGTAAGTGATAGGGTTCTCATATTTTGCATGTGTATTCCTTGTGGCAAGACCTTTCAAATGATACCAAAATTTTGGACCTTGTGACCTTGACCTTGACATGTGATGAACTTTTTGAAAAAAATTATAAACTTTAACATTGGGTATATCTTTTGAATGGCAAGTGATATGGCTATCATATTTTGCATGTGCATTCCTTGTGGCAAGACCTTTTAATTGGTGCCAGAATAGTTGACCTTGTGACCTTGACCTCGGCCTGTGAACAACTGCATAAAAACTTTAACATTGAGCATATCTTTTGAATGGTAAGTGATAGCGCTTTCATAGTTTGCATGTATATTCCTTGTGGAGAGACCTTTCAGTTAATACCAGAATATTTGACCTTGTGACCTTGACTTTGGCATGTGACTGTCCGGTGAAATTTCACAAATTATATTTTGTTTTATTTTATATATATAGAAATTAACCTCATTTACGATGAAATGTTTCTTGATATCTATAGATTAATTTTTTTGGTAAAAAAGATTTTTTAAATCATTCAGCATATTTTCTTCATTTATTCACTTTCGTTTTACAGGTATTTATATATGTATTTTATATATATATATATATATATATATCAATGATGAGGGATGTTACTAAAAATATCTATTATTTCATTTCTTCCATTTTGTGTATTCCTCCACTTTTGGGGAACCAGCATTGATGATCCCTGGTGTAATCAAAGTACTGATAACACTGATAGACAGTACACAATGAGTTGACTTTAAATGTTCCAAAAGGGGGGGGGTGAAAATTGTTCTTTTAATAATGATTGGATTATGATTAGAGGGGTTCATTTGGGTGACTTCTGTGTTTGCATCCAATTGCTGATTGATTGATTGATTGAATATTGTTTAACGTCTACTCAGCAATATTTCAGCTATATCAAGACGAGAACAAGTTTGTTGATAAATAATCACTTTGGGGTATGGAAATGGCCATGGGACGGGAAATTCTGACTGCCACTGGAAAAGTAGGGTGAAATCGTCAAGGGCGGGGAATTTAGCCTTGTAGCCGATCACCTACGGACCACCCCAAAAAGAGCTTGCTACAAGGGTTCTTTAACGTGCAGGAAGCGTGGCATTTCTTCCAACACGTGGACCTGAGTTTACATCCCATCCGAAAGATGGGTTGTGTATTTATTAATCCCGCACAACCACGGAATGGGTCCTATTTCTATATCCCGGGACCCTCGGGGTCAGCCTCCGTTTAGGAGGGGTCACACCCCGCAAGCCGGAGATACTGGGTCCTATTTCTATATCCCGGGGTTCCCTCGGGGTCCAATTGCAATCATCATTTGATGTGATTAAACTTTTTTTCAGTTGATACCAGAATTTATTTCTACAAATTATTTTGTCAGAATAACATTCATTGTTCAAAGTTGCTAAATGTTTCTTCTTTACTGCTACTCGGGGGCATAAGTGTTTCACAAAACACGTCTTGTTTCTCAAAATTATAGCTTTTTGGCTTGGTTTCCATGGCAACCGAATGCTCAATTATCCATAACAATGAATTTCATACCTTGTTTTAAAAAAATTTGGGCAGGGTTCCCCTTATAACCTAAATAATACATTTAGCTGTAATGAAAATACAATTATCAATAATAAACGTTTAAATTTCAATTTCTTGTATGATTTCCATGGCAACAGTACTGAATTTGAAAGTTATAACTTTTTGGCTTGGTTTCCATGGCAACAAAATGTTCCATTACCAATAACGTTGAATTTCATACCTTGTTTCAAAAAAAATTTGGGCAGAGGTTCCCCTTATAACATAAATAATACATATAGCTGTAATGAAAATACAATTATCAATAATAAATGTGTTTTCTCAAAAATTTCAATTTTTTTGTATGGTTTACATTACAACAATTCTAATTTTGGAATTTTCAATCCTTTTGAACCCTTTCTTACATGACAAACATCTTTCCTATGAAGTTTCATGGAGTTACAGTTACTAGTTTTCAAGATATAGTGAAAAAATGGTGAAAAAAAAAAATGAAAATTTCATTTTCCCATAGGGTTAACATGGAGGACCCCACCCATATTTGAGCCCCCCCCCCAAATGTACCCTATAATGGACCCCAATCTAATTTTTTTAGATGATGCACAACTACATAGATGGGGCTAACATGCTACAAAGTTTCAAAGCTCTAGGTTAAAAGGTCTCTGAGATCTAGCTTGAACAAGTACATCCAGACGAGAAGAAAGAAAGAAGAATAATAACTAGATTTGCAATAGCTGATGTCGCCCCTGGCAGCCAATTCGATGCTCTTAACTTGTTCGCAGCGTCAAAATCTACCTAGAAATTAAATTTCGTTAAAATCGGACAAAGTTGAAATTTTGACATATTTTGGCAGCAATCTTGGAAATGTCCGCTATTTTGAATTTTGTTTTCGTTGCATACCCATCTTCTAATGGTGATTCAACTTTTTGCTAAATATGAATGAATCCTGTCAAGGCATGTTTGAGATTTCATGATTTTTATGGAAATCCAACATATGCAAAACACTGACGTAACTTGGCAGCCATTTTGAAGAATTTTTTTGGTGGAGGTACAAGTTCATAAGGTGATCCAACTTTGCACCAAATATAAATGAATTCTGTCCAGGCATCTCTGAGAACAAAACCGGACAAAAATCATTGGAAGAAAGAAAGCGGAATAATAATAATAATAACTAGATTTGCAATTGCAAGCAATAGCTGATGTCGCCCCTGACAGCCAATTCAATGATTTTAGCTTGTTCGCAGCATCAAAATATATCTAGAAATCAATTTTCATTGAATTTCGACAAAGTTGAAATTTTGACGTAATTTTGCGGCCATCTTGGAAACGGCAGCCATTTTGAAGTCTTTGACACCAAAAACCATTTCCCCACACCTCAGGTAACGTTTCTGTGAAGTTCCAACCAATTCGGAGCACTTTCATTTTCCCGCCTTTTTTGCCATTTCCATGGCCACCGATGCCAATCTGATGTCTTGGAGACCAGAAACCAATTTCCCATGTCCTAAGCAACCTTCCTGTAAAGTTTCATCCAATTCCAAGCACTTTCATTTTCCCGCCTTTTTTGCCATTTCCATGGTAACGGGTGCCAATCTGAAGTCTTTGAGACCACAAACCAATTCCTCATGTCCTAAGCAACCTTCCTGTAAAGTTTCATCCATTCCGAGCACTTTCATTTTCCCGCCTTTTTTGCCATTTCCAATGCAACCGGTGCCATTTTGAAAATTTTTGGTGGTGCATGCACATCTTCTCATGGTCATCCAACTTTGTGCCAAATATGAATGATTTCTCTCCAGTCATCTCTGAGAAAATGCGCGGACAAAAATCCTTGGAAGAAAGAAAGAAAGAATAACAAGTAATAACTGTGTTCGCAAGCGAAACACAAAAGTCTCCCAAACGAACTCCCATATCGGATACCAAGGCATTACGAGACTCCCTTTTGAAAAAATTTGGGTAGGAGTTCCCCCTCATAACCAATGTAAAAAAAAAATTTCTGGTTTTGCTTTTATGACAACCAAATGCTGTTTTGTCCATTACACCCAATTTCAGACCCTTTCCAAAAAAAATTTGGGCAGGGGTTCCCCTTATAAGCTGTGTAATACATATTTCTCAAAATTCCTTCTTTTTTATCAGAAAACCTGATTTTCCCCAAAAATATGCATTTGGATTTGTTTCCATGGCAACCAAATGCTCTTTTGTCCATTAGATCCAATTTCATATCTTTTTCCAAAGAAAATTTGGGCAGGGGTTCCCATTATAACCTTTTTATACATATTTCTCAAAATTCCTTTTTTCTCTGTCAGAAAACTCAATTTTTCAACAAAAGATACGTTTCTGGTTTTGTTTCCATGGCAACAAAGTGCTCTTTTGTCCATTACATCCAATTTAAGACCCTTTCCAACAAAAATTTTGACAGGGGTTCGCCTAATAACCTTTTTCATACATATTTCTTAAAATTCCTTTTTTTGTCAGAAAACTCAATTTTTCGACAAAAAATACGTTTCAGGTTTTGTTTCCATGGCAACAAAGTGATCTTTTGTCCATTACACCCAATTTCAGAACCTTTCCAAAAAAATTTGGGCAGGGGTTCCCCTTATAAGCTATGTAATACATATTTCTCAAAATTTCTTCTTTTTTATCAGCAAACCTGATTTTCCCCAAAAATATGCTTTTGGTTTTGTTTCCATGACAACAAAATGGTCTTTTGATCATTACATGCAATTTCAGATCTCTTTCCAAAGAAAATTTGGGCAGGGGTTTGCCTTATAACGTATTTAATACATATTTCTCAAAATTCCTTTTTTTGTCAGAAACTCAATTTTTCAACAAAAAATATGTTTCTGCTTTTGTTTCCAAGGCAACAAAGTGCTCTTTTATCCATTACACCCAATTTCAGACCCTTTCCAAAAAAAAAATGGGCAGGGATTCCCCTTATAACCTATTTAATACATATTTCTCAAAATTCCTTGTTTTTGTCAGAAAACTCAATTTTTCAACAAAAAATTCGTTTCTGGTTTAGTTTCCATGGCAACAAGTGATCTTTTGTCCATTACACCCAATTTCAGACCCTTTCCAAAAAAAAAAAATTGGGCAGGAGTTCCCCTTATAAGCCATGTAATACATATTTCTCAAAATTCCTTCTTTTTTATCAGAAAACCTGATTTTCCCCCAAAAATATGCTTTTGGTTTTGTTTCCATGGCAACCAAATGCTCTTTTGTCCATTACACCCAATTTCAGACCCTTTCCAAAAAAAAATCGAGCAGGGGTTCCCCTTATAACCTTTTCCCAAAATTTCCATTTTTTGGTATGGTCTCCATGGCAACAGTAGTTATTTTGGAATTTCCAATGCTGTGGAACCCTTTTTTACATGATCCTCATCTTTCCCATGAAGTTTCATGGAGCTAGTGTTTATAGTTTTTGAGAAACAATGAAGTATATGATGAAAATCATTCAAAATTTCATTTTCCCATAGGATTACTATAGGACGACCCCACCCCTATTTGACACCACCAAAAGTACCCTTAATGGACCCCCTTTGAAAAAAATTTTTCTCACTGCACATTTAGATACATAGGGCTAGTATGCTACCAAGTTTGAAAGCTCTAGGTCTTATGGTCTCTGAGATTTTCAATGGACAAGTTCATTGCGACGAGAATAAAGAAAGATGGAAGAATAATAATAACAAGAAATAACTGTGTTCGCAAGCGAAACACAAAAGTCTCCCAAACGAACTCCCATATCGGATACCAAGGCATTACGAGACTCCCTCCTTTTGAAAACAATTTGGGTAGGGGTTTCCCCTCATAACCTATGTGAAAAAAATAATTTCTGGTTTTGCTTCTATGACAACCAAATGCTCTTTTGTCCATTACATCCAATTTCAGACCCTTTCCAAAAAAAAAATTCGGCAGGGGTTCCCCTTATAACCTAATTAATACATATTTCTCAAAATTCCTTTTTTTTTGTCAGAAAACTCAATTTTTCAACAAAAAATACGTTTCTGGTTTTGTTTCCATGGCAACAAAGTGCTCTTTTTGTCCATTACACCCAATTTCAGACCCTTTCCAAAAAAAATTTGGGCAGGGGTTCCCCTTATAAGCTATGTAATACATATTTCTCAAAATTCCTTCTTTTTTATCACAAAACCTGATTTTCCCAAAAATATGCTTTTGGTTTTGTTTCCATGGCAACCAAAAGCTCTTTTGTCCATTACATCCAATTTCAGATATCTTTCCAAAGAAAATTTGGGCAGGGGTTCCCCTTATAACCAATTTAATACATATTTCTCAAAATTCCATTTTTTTGTCAGAAAACTCATTTTTTACAACAAAAAATACATTTCTGGTTTTGTTTACATGGGAACAAAGTGCTCTAATATCCATTACACCCAATTTCAGACCCTTTCCATAAAAAATTTGGGCAGGGGTTCCCCTTATAAGCTATGTAATACATATTTCTCAAAATTCCTTCTTTTTTATCACAAAACCTGATTTTCTAAAAAAATATGCTTTTGGTTTTGTTTCCATGGCAACCAAATGCTCTTTTGTCCATTACATCCAATTTCAGATCTCTTTCCAAAGAAAATTTGGGCAGGGGTTCCCCTTATAACTTATTTAATACATATTTCTCAAAATTCCTTTTTTTTTATTAGAAAACCCAATTTTTCAACAAAAAAATAGGTTTCTTGTTTTGTTTCCATGGCAACAAAGTGCTCTTTTGTCCATTACACTTATTTTCAGACCCTTTCCAAAAAAAATTTGGGCAGGGGTTCCCCTTATAACCTAAGTAATACACATTGCTGTAATTTAAATACTATTATCAACAGAAACTACTATTTTCCCAAAATTTCCATTTTTTGGTATGGTTTCCATGGCAACAGTAGTTATTTTGAAATTTCCAATGCTGTGGAACCCTTTTTTACATGACCCTAACCTTTCTGATGAAGTTTCATGGAGCTAGTATGAATAGTTTTTTAGAAACAGTGAAAAAAATGGTGAAAAACTTTCAAAATTTCAATTTCCCATAGGGTTACTATAGGACTACCCCACCCCTTTTGAAACCCCCAAATGTACCCTTAATGGACCCCCTTTTGAAAAATTTTTAATGATTGCACATCTAGATACATGGGGCCAATAGCATGCAAAGTTTGAAACCTCTAGGTCTAATGGTCTATGAGACCTGCTTCGGACAAGTTCATTGCGACGAGAAGAAAGAAAGATGGAAGAATAA
>MJUU01009142.1:6907-24402 GCA_002080025.1 Modiolus philippinarum
GGATCTAAGGTTTAACATTGGACCCCATGGGAAAATTTACATTTTCCTCTTCTTCTCTGAAACCGCTGAAGCAAATTCAACCAAACTTAACTGTTCAGCATTTTGTCAGGTGAGTGATACAGGCTCAGTGTCTGAGCCTCTAGTCTGATTAGTTCACTTAGATTTCACATCAATTTAGAGGCCAGCAGGACAGGCAAGACATCTTTTAGGGTCTTCACTTGTTTAGTTATCTGAACTAACTTAAAAAGACACAAAGAACAACATATCACAAACAAAAACTCATTATATTGCTAAATCAGAGCACACTCTCAAGGGCCAAATACATTCAGGATATTAATTGTTTTGAAATAAAAAAAAATACCCCTTAAGTTTTGTTCCCAGATGTTTTTTATCTTTTGAAAGTTATCCAATTAGTTCAATAATGTTATTTCTACTGTATGTGGATAATCTAAGTACATCATTTGTATCTTACTATTATGTATACATACCATTGTATTTATCATCCTACCCAGCTCTGTTGTTCCAATGGTATACCATTGTATTTATCATCCTACCCAGCTTTGTTGTTCCAATGGTATACCATTGTATTTATCATCCTACCCAGCTCTGTTGTTCAGACAATTTCGGTTTTAGATGGATTTAGTCTTTATCATGATTTTTATGCTATATTTTTTTTCAGCACATTCCTTACTCAGTTTTACTACAAGAACTTGATATACAGAACCTTCGCAATTTAGAGGTAATTTTAAAGCATGAATTGCACGTTAGTTTTTTTACTTGGATAATTCTCAGGACTGGAAAGGGATATAAAAAGGGTAATCAGTAATTTGTATGAATTTCCTATGATCTATAGAGGTGATAATCACAGTATCAAAGAAATTTTGACATTATGACCAAATTATGGGGTCATTGTGCAGGCGTCACATGCAAGTTGATGTGCTAACATCATGTTTTGGTACTATTTGTCATGAGCATCCTGCTGTGTTAACACCAACTGTCACACTGATAGTAAGAGCCTTGTTGTGTTAACACCACCTGTCACACTGACAGTTAGTGTCCTGCTGTGTTAACACCACCTGTCACACTGACAGTGAGTGTCCTGCTGTGTTAACACCACCTGTCACACTGACAGTGAGTGCCCTGCTGTGTTTACACCACATGCCAAACTGACAGTAAGTGTCCTGCTGTGTTAACACCAATTGTCACACTGACAGTTAGTGTCCTGCTGTGTTGACACCACATGCCACACTGACGATAAGTGTCCTGCCGTGTTCACACCACCAGTCACACTGACAGTGAGTGCTCTGCTGTGTTAACACCACCTGTCACACTGACAGTGAGTGCCCTGCTATGTTAACATCACCTGTCATTCTGACATTTTGTGTTCTGTTAACACCACATGCCACATTAACAGTAAGTGTCCTGTTGTGTTAAAACCACATGCCACACTGACAGTAAGTGTAATGCTGTGTTAACACCAATTGTCACACTGACAGTGAGTGTCCTGTTGTGTTAACACCACCTTTCACACTGACTGTCCTACTGTTAACACCACCTGTCACACTGACAGTGAGTGTTCTGTATTCACACCACCTGTCACACTGACAGTTAGTGTCCTACTTTGTTAACACCACCTGTCACACTGACGGTGAGTGTCCTGCTGTGTTAAGACCACCTGTCACACTGACATTGAGTGACCTGCTGTGTTAACACAGACAGTGAGTGTCCTTATTTGTTAGCACCACCTGTCACACTGACAGTGAGTGCCCTGCTGTGTTAGTTAATTTTACAAATGTGGTTAGTAATCCTATTGCTGAGAGAATTGATCAATAGGTTGGTGTCTTTGCCTAAAATGTTTACTAAAGACATTTAAATATTCCTCAATAGGTTATTGATTTTATTTATAGGTCAGGCATTTAAAATCCCTTTTGATCAAGAATGGTGTTCAGCCAGCCTAAACATAAATACACAACATATATTTAGGCAACAGAAAGTAAATAATGAAAGTGTATATAGAAAATGCAAATAATATAAGAGAAATATAATCTGGAAGAAGAATTTGATTTACAACAATTTTTCTATTACTGAATGTACACAAAAGGTTTCTCAATAGAAGTTTGACCTTCAAGGTAGAAAGTTCACATACCCATTCATTGTATTTGTCCTGGATATGGACCAGTTTACCTGATGTAAATTTCACATACCCATTCATTGTACTTGTCCTGGATATGGACCAGTTTACCTGATCAAGGCTTTCATTCGGTTATGCCGATAAAAATGATCATGAGGGATTTTAACGGTGGTTAAGCCTTGAGAAGAGATCGTGAGGGATGTGGTGACACCATCGTGAGGGATTGTTATCGAGAGAAATCTTACAAGGTCACTTTTCATTTCAAAATATTTATTTATTTGGGCAGTTTTTCTCTAAAATATTTATGTCTGTCAAAATGGCTTAACTTAGTTAATAGAAGTGTATCTTAGAAAAAGTTTAAAAGTCTTCCGTTTTTACACATTTACAAAAGGCGCCATTGTCATCAGCATTTTCAAGGACTACAAAATGTAAACAAATGCATATTTTTGCAAGATTATAAAGATTTGGTTGATATTTATTTGTATGTTCATACAGTAATCATAACTACAATATTGTGTGTAAAGTTGTATCCCAAATAAAATTTCCAAAATACAAGCAAAAACAGATTATTACTTAAAAAGTGCAATTTCAGATCGTGAGGGATTACGTTACACCTTTTTATGATCGTGAAGGATGCTTGTGAGAGAGTATAAGCCACTTGCCAAGTTTATACAAAAGTTTCTGAATGTGAGTTTATTTATATATGATTTATTTCGAATCTCTGTCTGTTAATCATAATTTCGTAATAAGAAATGAAGGGATATGGAGTAAATGCACATGATACAAAGTCTGTACAAATACATGATACAACAAAGCAATGGCACAAAACTTTTATTATTGTTCTTCATCTTGAAGTAGCCATGAGGCCTTCAACAATGAGCTTTGCTCATACCTTATACATGTTATAGGCCTTTTCAAAAATTATTTGGTCCGCCCTCCAGTTTTGGCATTTAAACACAAATAAACACTTTTGTAAGTGTTGTTCATCCTGAAAACAGTTCATAAATTGTTCATATTTAGATTACAGTTCTATTGTTCACTGTGGCACTGCACTTATTTTGTTAGAATCAAAATATATTCAGGGTTAAAGTTGTGTATTGTTAGCCAACCGTACGAGTGATAACAGGAGGCAAAGAGTGTTTTTACCTCCATTTGATGGGAGAGTTTACATACAGGGAAAGATAACAATACTTTTTGAAAAGGGCTATAGTAAGTTCAAGAGCACTGGTTTGAGCGGAATTCATTGCTAATTGTTGAGCAACTCTACATCCATGCTTATCATCATCCATGAATGCGGGGTTGTCAACAAACATAAAATCAACTGGAAAAGTGTTTTAATAATCGCTGTCACCGGTTGCCCGACATTTTTTCTCAGTTAAAAGTATGTTTGTGGGTCCCCTTTAGAGCTTTTCTAGTATTTAGTATTCTTTGTCAATTGCATTTAATTTGTATTAATTGGTTAAATCTTTTTAGACCATACACGAAAACGACATAAATTAATGAATGCGACAATTTTATTCAATAGCGAATATATTCATATGCTTCCCGTGATAACAAGAATAATGCAATAATAAACACTACTGCACTTTTGAAAATACTTAAAATCAACATCTCATTTTGCTAAGTAGCATCGTAATATTGCTGAATATATGAACCAAAAAACATTTCTTCTTACAATCATGGTTAAGCTTAATCCTTCACGATCATAAATTCATCACCTCATCCCTCACGATCATTTTTGGATGAAAATGCACAAAATCATATTTTGCGTATTTATCGTTTACCTTGTACAAAAGTAAAACCAATCATTAGTAAGCATTACATAAAGAATATACGTTGTAGTAGAAACATTATCACTGTGCAAAAGCATTTTTCCAAAAAGAGCAAAAAATGAGTTACGAATCTTCAAAAAGTCAGTAGGGTTCAACGACGCCTTTTATAATTCTGGGCAACATGTTGTACCTTTTGAATTTTTTTTGGTTCTAAAAGATAGTCTAATAATAATCATTTTGACAGACATATTTCTTTTTCCCTGTAAGTTCTGACATTTTTCAATATATCAAGTTTTTCCAAAAAATTCTCAATTTTATCCCTCACGATGGTGTCACCTTATCCCTCATGATCCAGTCTCAAGACTTAACTGCCGTTACAAATCCCTCATGATCATTTTTATCGGCATAACAGAATGACAGCCTTGCTGATGTCAGTTTCAAAAAGAAACAAGGCAATTCACCCAAACTTGTTTTTTACATTGGAAAAGCCGATCGAGGATAAACATGCATTTTTCATAAATTAACCAGATGTACTGTTCAAACCACTACTACTATAATTATACCCCCCGCAAACAAAGTTTGGGGGGGTATATAGGAATCACCCTGTCTGTCTGTCTGTCCGTCCATCTGTCCACACTTCTCGTAAGCGCAACTCCTCTTAAACCACTTGAAGGATTTTATTGAAACTTTACACAAAGGAAGGACACTATATGGAGATGTGCATGAAGGAATATAATTATTGTCCGAAACCAGGAAGGGGAGATAATTTGACTGACTTTTCATTGATTCCCTATTTATGGGTTACCTCGTAAGCACAACTCCTCTTAAAACACTGGAAGGATTTTGACGAAACTTTACACAAAGGAAGGACACTGTATGGACATGTGCATGAAGGAATATAATTTTTGTCCAAAACCAGGAAGGGGAGATAATTGGACTTTGACTTTTTGTTGATTCCCCACGTATGGGTTACCTCGTAAGCGCAACTCCTCGTAAACTACTTGAAGGAATTTGATGAAACTTTACACAAAGTAAGAACACTATATGGAGATATGCATGAAGGAATTTAATTATTGTCCGAAACCAGGAAAGGGAGATAATTCGACTTTGACGTTTCATTGATTCCCTATGTATGGGTTACCTCGTAAGTGCAACTCCTCTTAAACCACAAGAAGGATTTTGATTAAACGTTACACAAAGGAAGGACACTATATGGAGATGTGCATGAAGGAATATAATTATTGTCTGAAACCAGGAAGGGGAGATAATCCGACTTTGACTTTTTGTTGATTCCCCATGTATGGGTTACCTCATAATCGCAACTCCTCTTAAACCACTTGAAGGAATTTAATGAAACTTTACACAAAGTAAGAACACTATATGAAGATGTGCATGATGGAATATAATTGTTGTCAGAAACCAGGAAGGGGAGATAATTGGACTTTGAGTTTTCATTGATTCCCTATGTATGGGTTACCTCGTAGTCATAACTCCTCTCAATCCACTTGAAGTATTGATGAAACTTTACACAAAGGAAGAACACTATATGTAGATGTGTAAAATGTCAAATAGGCTAAAAAAAAGTGAATTTTATATTTGTCTGATTTAGACAGAGTGTTTTCATTGGAACCCTTGTGAAAAGTTCTTTCTTGAAGATTATATTATTGTGTCCATACTTGTATTGTGTCCACACTTGTACTGTGTTCACACCTGTATTGTGTCCATACCAACTTAATTTTGCACTTACCATATCGATTCAGGGTTCAATGAGTGGGGGTATATTTGGCTGCCATTCGGTGACAGCTCTTGTTATATTTTGTCCCTCTTGTTTATCCTTGATAAGATAATGTTTATTTCAAAACCTAGGTAATAGTTGAGATGTACTTTTTTACAGTAATCATAAAGTGAGTATTTTTGTTCAGGTTGGCTGTACACCATGCTCCAAAGTGATTTAAATGCCTCACCTATAAATAAAATCAATGACTTATTGAGGAATATTTAAATGTCTTTTGTAAACATTTAAGGCAAAGACACCAACCTATTGACCTATTCTCTGGGCAATAGGATTACAAACCACATTTTTATGCCCCGCCCATGAATGTGGAAGGGGCATATAGTGTTACCCTTGACCATCCTTCTGTACGTCCGTACGTCCGGTTAAGTTTTGGGTTTAAGTCCATTTCTCAGAAACTGTAAGAGGTAGAACAATGATAATAGGTCAGTACATAGATCTTTGATAGTACTACATAGTTCACTAGGTAGTTTGACTCTTTGACCTATATTTCATGCTTGAGTGACTCTGGTTAAGTTTTGTGCTTAAGTCCATTTCTCAACAACTACACATTATAAGACAATGATGTTTCATCAAATTAATTGCCTTCATGAGTACTACCCATATCATTGACAATTAGGTGGCTTTGACCTACATTTTACGCTTCAGTGACTTTGGTTAAGTTTTGCATTAAAGTCCATTTCTCAACAACTACACATTATAGGGCAATGATATTTTATCATATGAATTGCCTTGATGAGTACTACCCAAATAATTGACAATTAGGTTTCTTTGACCTACATTTTATGCTTCAGTGACTTTGGTAAAATTTTGCATTTAAGTCCATTTCTCAACAACTACACATTATAAGACAATGATGTTTCATCAAATTAATTGCCTTGATGAGTACTTCCCAAATCATTGACAATTAGTTGGCTTTGACCTACATTTTACGCTTCAGTGAGTCTGTGACTTTGGTTAAGTTTTGTGTTAAAGTCCATTTCTCAACAACTACACATTATAGGGCAATGATATTTCATCATATGAATTGCCTTGATGAGTACTACCCAAATAATTGACAATTAGGTTTCTTTGACCTACATTTTATGCTTCAGTGACTTTGGTTAAGTTTTGCGTTTAAGTCCATTTCTCAACAGCTACACATTATAAGACAATGATGTTTCATCAAATAAATTGCCTTGATGAGTACTACCCAAATCATTGACAATTAGATTTCTTTGACCTACATTTTACGCTTCAGTGGCTTTGGTTAAGTTTTTGGTTTAAGTCCATTTCTCTACAACTACACATTATAAGACAATGATGTTTCATCAAATAAATTGCCTTGACGAATACTACTCAAATCATTGACAATTAGGTGGCTTTGACCTACATTTTATGTTTCAGTGACTTTGGTTTAGTTTTGCTTTAAAGTCCATTTCTCAACAACTATACATTATAGGACAATCATGTTTCATCAATTTAATTGCCTTGACGAGTACTCCCCAAATCATTGACAATTAGGTGGCTTTGACCTATATTTAACGCTTCAGTGACTTCCGTTAAGTTTTGAATTTAAGTCCATTTCTCAACAACTACACATTATAGGACAATGATATTTCATCAAATTAATTGCCTTGGCGAATACTGCCCACATCTATGACAATTAAGTGGCTTTGACTTACATTTTATGATTAGGTTGTCCTTTGTGATTAATCTTTTGGTGGGGCATCCGTGGCTTACAGACACATTCTCTAGTTAAAATTAACTTTAACACCACCTGTCCTGCTGTGTTAACACCTGTCACACTGACAGTTAGTGTCCTGCTGTGTTAGCACCATTTGTAACACTGACAGTTAGTGTTCTGCTGCATTTACACTACCTGTCACACTGACAGTGACTCTCCTGCTCCGTTTACACCACCTGTAACACAGACAGTGAGTGTCCTGCTGTGTTAACACCAATTGTCACACAGACATTTAGTGTCCTGCTGTGTTAACACCACCTGTCACACTGACAGTTAGTATCCTGGTGTATTAACACCACCTGTCACACTGACAGTGAGTGTCCTACTGTGTTAACACCACCTGTCACACTGACAGTTAGTGTCCTGCTGTGGTAGCACAACCTGTCACACTGTGGCAGTAAGTGTCCTGCTAGGTTTACACCACCTATCACACTGACAGTGAGTGTCCTGCTTTGTTAGCACAACCTGTCACACTGACAGTTAGTGTCCGGCTGTGTTTACACCACCTGTCACACAGACAGTGAGTGTCCTGCTGTGTTAACACCACCTGTCACAGTGAGAGTTTGTGTCCTGCTGTGTTAACACTACCTGTCACACTGACAGTTAGTGTCCTGCTGTGTTAACACCACTTGTCACACTGACAGTTAGTGTCCTGATGCGTTAACACCACCTGTCATACTGACAGTGAGTGTCCTGCTGTGTTAACACCACCTGTCACACTGACAGTGAGTATCCTGTTGTGTTAACACCACTTGTCACACTGACAGTTAGTGGCCTGCTGCGTTTACACCACCTGTCACACTGACAGTGAGTGTCCTGCTGCGTTTACACCACCTGTCACATTGACAATGAGTGTCCTGCTGTGTTAACACCACCTGTCACACTGACAGTTAGTGTCTGGCTGTGTTAGCACCACCTGTCATACTGACAGTTAGTGTCTTGCTGTGTTAAAACCACTTATCACACAGACAGTGAGTGTCCTGTTGTGTTAACACCAATTGACAAACTGACAGTTAGTGTCCGGCTGTGTTTACACCACCTTTCACACTGACAGCCAGTGTCCTGTTGTGTTAACACCACCTGTCACATTGACAGTCAGTGTCCTGCTGTGTAAGCACCATCTGTCACACTGACAGTTAGAATCCTGCTTGGTTTACACCATTTGTCACACTGACAGTGTCTTGCTGTGTTAACACCACTTATCACACAGAAAGTGAGTGTCCTGCTTTGTTAACACCAATTGTCACACTGACAGTTAGTATCCGGTTGTGTTTAAACCACCTGTCACACTGACAATAAGTCAATCTAAGATTAAGTCAAAATCATTTATGTCAAAACAATGGCTGTAGAATACATAAGGAACAAGATTACTTAAATCAAAGTCCACAGGCAAGCAAAAGCAAGAACACCAGAAAACAGAAGACCAAAGATACTACACACCCACAAAACAAATGAGGGATGACTTGTGTTTGTTTTCATTTATGTCACATCTTTTGGCCATATAATAATGAGAGATTAAAGTAACATACACTGAACAAATCCTTGACCCTGAAGCTTTGGGGACAGTGTTTTTTGAAAATGAGTTAGTAGTCCTATGGCAAACAAATCAATAAAAAAATACAAAACAGTGCTAGCTATACAATCTTCACTTCAGGGGCCAAACTCATACTTCTAAGCAAACTTCAGAAACCTTCAAGATTTCTTCAAACATTATAAAATACTTAACATCAACATTTACTATTTATTAGAATTGTAAAAAGTAAATACTGGATATTATTATTGCCCATTGGTATTTTCACTGTAAGTTGATGAAACATTTTTCTTCTGAAAGCTCTGTCCTAATAGCTGATTTTGAATTTCCATTACGATCTATTTGGTAATTTGTTGCCTATCAGCTTTTATACATCTTTCTGTTTATTTTTTTTTTTGATCTGCAATGAATAGACATATGTTATCAAAATGGCTATCTACATGTCTGAGTTCACAGCAACTTTGATATTTAGTCATTTGTCAACACATTTCAAAATTACAAAAAACTTTATATATGGTATAAAATTACTACACAAACTTTGACAATGAGTAGAATTAAAAAAGGCATTGCAAAAAAACTATGAAAACTTATGTACAAGAATATTCCTATGATGTTTGATTTTTTAGAATTTTTATGCCCCCGCGACGAAAAGTGGAGGGGCATACGAGGGTTGTCCGTAAAGTTCGTGGACAAGGATAAATAAAAAGAAAAGTAGCGTTTTATATATTTATATTTTGCATATTCGTAAGCCTTAAGCTTATATGAATTTGGATATATAAAAGTTGGTCCAATTATGAATGTAAAATTGAAAATATATATTCGTAAAAAAGCCTGGAATAGTGACCCGGAGCAACACGATTATAACATGTCAAACATAGGGTCTAATATTTATTATTTTGTAGGTATTTTTAAGAATTCGGCGAATAGTGAAATGAAAATGACATTGCAATCTCTATATTATGTTCAACATCAAAACTGACGAATTTCAACATCTAAAGATTTGAAATGACAAATTAACAGCGTTTTTAATGTCTCAAGGCAAAATAAGAAATTCTAGAAAACCTGACGTTTTTTCAATGTCGTGGAGCAGTGATGTGACTCTAGTTTCGCTCATACATCGGGAAACACCCTCAAATACCAACATATTCCCGAAATATTTTAAAAAATGGCAAAGTGTGTTTTGCATTACAATTCAAGTGGAACAGAAATTTTTTGATACAAGAACCACTTTAAAGAAGAGATAAAATGTGAAAAGCTAACCAACTTTCATATATTTCGAACTGTTTAAGTTCCAGGGTGTTAGTGAACATGATTTCCGACTATCAGTCAATGAAGTTTGCAAGTGGTTCAAAATTTATAATTTTTTAGTACAAGAAATTATATAAAATGCCCTTAATATTTCAAAAGACAAAAAACTGCAAAATTCCGATTTGCTGAATTGCGAGTTCATCATAAAATGTTAAAATCAATGATTAGGACGTCAGACGTCAATATTTTACTTGTTTGTGCTCCGGGTGTATAACATTAGTCTGTTTTGTTTCGACAGAAAAGTAAATAATAGTGCTTTGATTGCGATGATATTTTAGATACTTATGCATCAAAACACATTGTAAATGAAAATATTAGTTTCATATACATTCTCGTTACTTAGCAATCTTTATTTAGATTGTCTACGAACTTTACGGACAACCCTCGTATTGTTTTACCCTTGCCTGTCCGTTTGTCTGTCCATCTGTACGAATTAAAAACACAACTTTTCATGTTTTTTTAGAAAATTTGCAAACAAATTCCAATTACTTAAATGGAATCTAACTTACAATAAGTAGATGTGCACACACTATCTTTTAGAATAATATTCAAAATGGCCAAGGTTGCCATGGAAACTGAAAAAGGCAGGAAAATTCAGAGTGTCTCAAATTTGATGAAACTTTACAGGAAGGATGTGTAGCACCCATAGAAATGATTTTGGGTCTCAGAATTTTCAAAATGGCTGCTATTACCAGGGAAACTGCAAAAAGGCGGGAAAATTCAAATTGCCTCAAAATGGATGAAACTTTACAGGAAGATTGCCTAGCACCCATAGAATTGATTTTGGGGCTCAGAACTTCCCTTTTATATTTTTTGAAAAAAAGAAGAGGTATATCATTGTGTTCATACTTGTACTGTGTCAACACATGTATTGTGTCAACACACAGTTAGATTTACACTTGCCATATTGATTCAGGGTTTGATGAACGGGGGCATAATTAGTTGCTATTTGGCGACAGCTCTAGTTAATTTTTAGGTCACCTCGCGAAATGAGGTTGGCCGTGTTTTGATACCCCTAACATCAGTGTCAGCCTCTGTTTCCGGTAGATTAGAATGGTTAAGTCTATACCCACTCACTGACATGACATTAACAATATTGGCATACATAATGCATTTTTGGGATGACAGCTGGAATGCATGCTTCAGATGCTGTCTCTGACCTTTAATTACACATGAGGAACACAGTTAGGTAGAACGGCTAGAGTCCATTCACACTTACTAACATTCCCCACATCAACCATATTGTAAAGCATGATGCATTTTTGGATGACAGCTGGAATGCATTCTTTCAATGCTGTCTCTGGCCTACATTTTATGCATGAGCCACCATGTTACTTAGAATAGTTAAAGTCCATTCCTCCTTACTGACATGTCCCACATCAACATATTTGAATGCATGCTGCGGATTTTGGGATGATGTAGAATGCATGCTTTGGATGCTGTCTCTGACCTTTATTTTACACATGAGCAACTCAGTAAGTTAAGAATGGTCAAAGTCCATTCCTACTCACTGACATTCCCCACATCAACCATATTGGTAAGCATGATGCATTTTTTTATATGAGCTGCAATTCATGCTTTCAGTGCTTACTCTGACCTACATTTTATGCATAAGCCACCCTGATACTTAGAAAGGTTGAAGTCCATTTCTCCTAAATAAGATGTCCCCATCAACCCTATTTGTAAGCATGCTATTTTGGGATGACAGCTAGATGAATGCTGTATTGAATGGCCTTTACAAAGATTGCCCATTTCATTCCCATCTGACTAAAAAGATGGCTGCCTGCAATGAACGGACACTATGAGAAAACATCATTTTCATCAACTGCTCTGAAACCACTGGAGCAAATTCAACTAAACTTTACAGGAATGATATATGGAAAGTTCTTCACAAAGATTGCTTATTTCGTGCCTAACAAACAAAAAACATGACTGCCAGTGCTGAACTTGTTTTTAACATTGGACCCGTCATTTTCATCAACTCCTCTGAAACTACTGAAACCAATTCCACCAAATCTCACAGGATTGATGTATGGCAGATTGATGTACAAATATTTGTTTATTTCTTTCCAATCAGACAAAAAATAATGGCCCCCATCACAGAACTTGTATTTAATATTGGAAAAAAAACATCATATTCATCATTCCGATTTGATAAAACAAACCTTTTTTATAAAACTATTTTGTCAGGTGAGTGATACAGGCTCAGTACCTGAGCTGTTAGTTGAAGTAGCTTATGCAGACATTATACATGGTAAACTTGATCAATTTATACAGGATCTTATTATTGAAGTAGTTTATGCACATTTTATATATGGTAACTTGTACATGTTGTAGGATCTTATAATAGAAGTAGTTTATGCAGACATTATACATGGTAAACTTGATCAGAAGAACCAACGATTAGAAGTAGATTATGCGATTGGTCGTGATATAAGACAGGAAGCAGTTCCAGAAATTATTAATGTGTTACAAGATTGGTAAGAAAAAATAGGAATAGTTTTTAGGTCCTGCCACCATTAGTCTGTAGACAATGATACAAAAAAATAATGAACATTATTTTCGAGGTCGTCTTGTGCTCTTATGAGGGTTTCTCATTTCTTAACTGTTTTGATAATTTTTTATATTTCCAGAAAATATTCGGTTCTGGTCTGTCATTTCATTTCAGTTCCATATATTATAGACAAAATCTGAAAATGATGGTAAAGTGATATCTACATTGTAAGACAAAAATTCTAGCTTTCCATTTTGTTGTGAATATTTTTCATCTCGAGTTGTGATTTTCCATTTAGTAACTTACTATTTTTTTACCAACAGGGGAAGGCAAGTTCGAGAAAATAGCAAATTTTTTTTACTATTTCTTAAATAATTCTAGGTTATCTCCCTTTGTATGACAAAAGATTCAGATTTTTTTTTGCTTCAAATGTCAGATAGTCTGGTAATGTTAAAAGGTCTTGCCACAAGGAATTCACAATTTAAATTTGGGACATATCACTGACCATTCAAAGATATAACAAAATGTTAAAGCTTTTGCAGACAAAGGGATAGTCTAAAACCAAATGCACTGTGAAAACTTGATTCTCTGGGCCCTAAAAGGAATAGGGATTATTGATTTTTATGCCCCTGCCGCTAGGTGGTCTGGGCATTAAGGTTTACCCTGATCCATACGTCTGTCGGTCCTATGTCCCTCCGTCTGTAGTCCATCTCTGGTTTCCAGATGATAACTTGAGTATCCTTCATCGGATCAAAACCAAACTTGGTCACATGCTTACTTACCACCCAAGATAGAATCCTATTTATTTCTTGGTTGGTAGGTACCCCAAGGTCAAGGTCACAGTTGCTAAAAATACACTAAAATTTCAATAAAATTTTGGTTTCCAGATGATTGTCCATCCGTACGTCCGTCTGTCCATATGTCCATCTCTTTGGTTTCTGGATGATAACTTTAGTATCCTTCATCAAATCAAAACCAAACTTAGGCACATGCTTTCTTATCACCCAAGACAGAGACCTATTGATTTCCAGGTTGGTACACCAGGTCAAGGTTACAGTTGCAAAAAATAGACTAAAATTTCAATAAAAATTTTGGTTTCTGGATGATAACTCGAGTATCCTGCATAGTATCAAAGCCAAACTTGGTCACGTGCTTACTTATCACCCAAGACAGAACCCTATGGATTTCCAGGTTGGTGCCCCCAAGGTCAAGGTCACAGTTGCTAAAAAAAGGCTAAATTTTCAATAAAATTTTGGTTTCAGGATGATAACTTGAGAATCCTGCATAGGATCAAAGCCAAACTTGATCACATGCTTACTTATCACCAAAGACAGGACACTAGTGATTTCCAGGTTAGTACCCCCAAGGTCAAGGTCACAGTTGCTAAAAATAGACAAAAAATGTCAATAAAATTTTGGTTTTCAGATGATAACTTGAGTATTCAGCATGAGATCAAACCCAAACTTGGTCACATGTTTAATTATCACCCAAGACAGAACCCTTTTGATTTCCAGGTTGGTACCCCCAAGGTCAAGGTCACAGTTGCTAAACATAGACTAAAATTTCAATAAAATTTTGGTTTCTGGATGATAACTTTGGTTTCATGCATTGAATCAAATTCAAATTTGATCACATACTTACTTATCACCCAAAACAGTACCCTATTGAATTTTGGGTTGGTACCCCCAAGGTTAAGGTCAAAGTTGTTAAGAATAGACTAAAATTTCAATGAAATTTTGGTTTCCTGATGATAACTTGAGTATCCTGGATTGGATCAAAACCAAACTTGGTCACATGCTTACTGATCACCCAAGACATGTACAGTACCCCAAGTTCAAGGTCACAGTTGCTAAAAATAGACTATACTTTCATTAAAATTTTGGTTTCCATTTGATAATTTGAGTATCTTGCATTGCATCAAAACCAAACTTGGTCATGTGCTTGCTTATCCCCCAAGACAAAACCCAATTGATTTCTGGGTTGGTACCAACAAAATCAAGGGCACAGTTGCTAAAAATAGATTATAATGGCATATATAATGGTAAGATGAACAACAACAATAAAAGCCTTGTTCCATTGCTTATTTACTATGTATTTGTAGAGACTTTGTCTCATTTGCATTAACTCCATATCCCTTCATTGATAATATAAGATTGTTTCTCAGATTATTTGTGGGAATTCTGCATTATATAAAAATCAAACCAATTCCAATACTTATTTATCACAGGAGACAGATCTTATTTTAAATTATGTCTTTCTCCTCTCAAGGGGGAGACATATTGTTTTTGTCTTTTCCGTCTGTCGTCCATCAGTCCGTCTGTCTGTCACAAAGTTTGTGCATGCCAATTCTCCTTCATCTTTCATCAGATTTAAACCAAACTTCACAGGATTGTTGACCGTCATGCCTAGTTGAATAGTTGTGCATATCGTCTCGCCAGATTGATCAGCCAATTTTTGTGAGAGCAATGCCCCTTTTTGACTTAGAATTTTGCGAAATTAAGTTTGTGGATGCCAATTCTCCTACATCTTTCATTGGATTTAACCAAACTTCACAGGATTGTTGACCATCATGCCAAGTTGTGCATATCATCTCGCTAGATTGAACGGCTAACTTTTATGGGAATTATGCCCCTTTTTGACTTAGAATTTTGCAAAATTGAGCTTGTGGATGCCAATTCTCCTACATTTTTCATTGGATTTTAACCATTCTTCAAGGGATTGTTGACCATCATGCTTAGTTGTGCATACCGTCTTGCTGGATTGATCGGCTAATTTTTGTGGGAGTTATGCCCCTCTTGACTTAGAATTTTGCAACATTAAGTTTGTGGACGCCAATTCTCCTACATCTTTCCTCTGATTTCAACCATACTTCACAGGATTGTTGACCATCATGCATAATTGTGCATATTGTCATGCAGGATTGATAGGCCAATTTTTGTTGGAGATATGCCCCCTTTTTACATAGAATTTTGCAACATTAAGTCTGTGGACGCCAATTTTCCTACATCTTTCCTCTGATTTCAACCAGACTTCACATTATTGTTGACCCTCATGTGTAGTTGTGCATAGTCATGCAGGATTGATGGGCCAAAACCTCCCCACACCATTACAGATTGTAGTATTTTTAGACAATTCAAAAGAACCATCATTGTTTTGATTAGTTAACAATTGCAAGTCTCCAAAATTTTTTCACAATATAAGTTGGTCTATCTATTGCTGTTGAACAACTTTATCACACCTAAAGTAAAATTAAATTGCTAAATTGGTTGCACAATAGGAACAAGTAGACCTTTAAGGTCATAGACAATGGACATTAAATAGACGGTGTCTTTTTTTCATTTTGATTGCAACATCAAAATAAAAGTCAAAATTTGCATTTAAAGCAATAAGAGCTGTATATCTTCAATTTTTTTTTAATCTCTAAGAACTGATTGTTTCATATCCATTTGTCTAGAAAATGATATCAGATACCCTTAAATGCATAAAAATGCAAAGAATGCTTCATAATTTCAATAATTAAACTAATTTTGAATGCAATTTTGAACAATCATGGAAGGTAATTAATATTTGATACTGAAACCGGACCTGACCAAGATACTGTATATAGTCAACATAAACAAATGTATCGGCAAACTTTGACTGGGTAATATATGTCTACACTTGAAATATATGTGATGGGGTTGCTGGTTTAAACACATCTTTTCGGACTTTTTTTGCTCATAAGTGATTAAAAACAAATCTGGGAAAAATGCAAAAAAAATTATGCGGATTACTGCTCTTTTCATTTTCCGTCTCCACCATTGGTTAACAGTTTACTATATGCCCAATAATGGTATGGCGCTGTCGTTGTCGTCGTTGTCGTCGTCGTTGGCATCGTTGTCTGTAGACACTTGAAGTTTTGGCCAATAACTCAAGTTCAAGTTGATCAATCCTTATGAAATTTTATCACAATGTTCCTTGGCACAAAAGGAAGGTGTGGATTGGTTTTGGTTATTATGGCCCCTCCCGTTTTTAAAATAGGGGCCAAAAAGGGCAGAATTGGGTGTTTTCACCTATTTAGCTGTAGAATTTTTATTAATTATCGAATTTTAATGGGGTTTCTTTCAGTGTGCTCCTGGGGTAATTTCCAATCAGCAGTATGTCAACGGATTTCACGTCGCCTGTACCGTTCATGAGATAAATGGGGTCCAAAAGGGGCGAATTTTTAAAATTTTATTTTATTTTATTTTTAGTCCGATTTTGATGCTATTTTTCGCAATGGATTCCTTATGAAAAATGAATAGGTGCTGCAGCATCAGATTTTTGATAATTTGTTTCCTTTCCGAGTTATGAGGGGCCAAACGGGGCAAAAATTGCAAACATGCAGATTACATAAAATTTTTATTTTTCATCGGATTTCAATGGGATTTTTTTTCTTTTGATTCATCTTGATGTAATCTTTTAGAAGTATGTCAATGGATTTGGCAAAGCTCTTACAATTTCCGAGCTATGAGGGGCCGAAGGGGGCCAAAATCGTAAATTTGCAGATAACCTAAAATTTTTATTTTTCATCAGATTTTGATGGGATTTTTTTCTTAGAATTCCTCTTGATATAAGCTTTCAGTATAATGTCAACGGATTTTTCGTAGCTCTTACCGTTTCCTAGCTACAAGGGGTCAAAGTGGCCAAAATTGCAAATTTTCGGAATATGTGAAATCTTTATTTTTCATAGGATTTCGATGGGATTTTTTTCTTTAAATTC
>MJUU01009143.1:4612-32434 GCA_002080025.1 Modiolus philippinarum
AAACACCAAAGTACATTGCACTGTTTACTTTCAATTCACAATTACTTACACATACAAGAATTATTTTTTAATCACAAAGTCTTAACTGTAAATTGTCCAATGATTAAAGGTTGTTTATACCTGACACAGAATTAACTAAATTGCCATTTTTATAACAAAGAAGTC
Source organism: Modiolus philippinarum (assembly GCA_002080025.1). Taxonomy (NCBI): domain Eukaryota; kingdom Metazoa; phylum Mollusca; class Bivalvia; order Mytilida; family Modiolidae; genus Modiolus; species Modiolus philippinarum. The sequence goes on from MJUU01009143.1 coordinate 4,778, forward strand.
TTCCCAAAACCTGTCAAATGCTTCGTTGAAAATTGTTCTGTATTTCAAATATGTTTCCAGGTTGTTAATATTGGAACATTGCTAAATAGCGGTGTAGATAACACTGATTCACTGAAAATTGGATATTATTTCACTCGAAAGTATCCGAATACAACTATTGATTCCATTATTAGAGTACTCTGGTTTTCAAGAAGTCTAGTTTGATATCAATAATTTGTACAGCTTAAATCACTACATGTAGGTATTTCAGTTGGAAATTTACCAGAATATACCGTACGACACATACATCTTTTGACAATTTAGAATATTTTTGAAACGTTGAAAAATTGCTCGAGTCACAACATACCATTCTGATCTAAATTCACAAATTAAAGTTTCTGATCTTTTCGACTGGTCCGAAATTGGCTCTCCCTCCAAGCTCGATGAAAAAGGTGCAACCAGCATAACCAAACATAATATTGCGACTACAATTTTCATTATGGGATGTTGATTCTCTAGAACTTCGTCTTTTCTGTAGTTGTGCAGTTTAGTAATAGCGTTAGCCTAATACAGACGCCCAATCTAATGACGTCACTATACCTCAAGCAGGTGCATACATAAATAGTAATTGCGATATATGCTATAATCGTTACTATCAAATCAATTGAACTAGATGAGTATAGTTTCCATTACATGCACAACATGTAACAATACGGGCCTTTCTTAATAGGAAGCCTTGTATAATTGTAGGAGGAAATGATTGCCTCGAATAACAATAAGCGGAAGAGACTGTATTATGAACTAATTTATTGAAATTAATGTAAACCCTAATTAATAAAAACAATCTGTTTCTGAAATTGAAGTGTAATTATAATTTTTCCCAAATGACAAAAAAAATTAATTATAGCTACAGTAGGATTAAATATAAATCATCCTTTAGCTCAATGGTGTTTATTAAATTAATTAGTGATTCTATCCCCGGTGTATTACTCAAAATTCCCGAAATTGATACATTATATATTTATGCCTGTATCACACTGCGCCACGACCATGAAGACCTTACTACGACTTTCAAGATTTTAAGGTCGTGGAGAGGTTGTGGTACATTCGGCAAACTTTTTACATTTTTTACGATGTAACTATGACAAAACTACGGTCATACCACAAACCGACTATGAACTCGTTTACAACTTAGCGACGACTTCACTACAATCATTTAAGTCCTTACTGCGACCTTTCCACGACTATCCCGACTGCATCACGACTTTTCTACGCTACCATCAGGACGAAACCACGATTCTACCACGACATTACTAGATATTATTACGATTCTACGACGATGTCATCACAATCTTGACCACAGTTGAAATAAATACTATGCACCATACAAGTTTATCTATTTCCTGAAATTTCATTGATTGCAACAGCATTCAACTCAAATCGTCAAACATCTCTGAGAGGCATTGGAGGGAAGGGCATTTCGAAGGCATTTTACAGTAATAGCCCACATAGTGATCGCAATGTAAATAATGGAAGTTTGCTTCTGATACGATAATGATTGACGACAATAATGGACAAGCCGATTTATGGGCGAGTCTATAATTGGAGACAATATTTGAAGTTTCAGAAACAATACTTCTATCATTCTTTTTTATCGGTAATTAACTAAATCACTTGATAGAACGAATTTTAAAATCGGGAAAAAGGCTATTGATTAGTAAAAAAAAATGTACGATGTAGATGTATATTTCTTTATTTACATTGATGCGCTTATTGACAAAGTAGGACCGGTCTAAAATGCATTTTGCAATTTTTTTTCGCATTCGGACAGTGAAAAAATTTGCCTCAAGAGATAAAAAAATAATAAATTACACTTTATTTGAAATGCCCTTTTATGCCAAATATAGTGTTGATGCCATGAACACAACCCAAATGGCATTAAAAATGCATTAAACTGACAGCAGAAACCATTTAATGCATAAAAATGCCACGAATACATCAAAATGTCGATTATTTAACAAATTTTGAATACGACTTTGAACAACCATGGAAGGTGATTAATGTTCGACACTGAAACCGGACCTGACCGATATACTGTATATAGTCAATATAAACAAATGAACCACCAATCGGCAAACTTCGGCAGGGTGATTTGTATGCGGTGGCCGGTTTACACATATTTTTTTCGGACAATTTTGCTTCAAGTTTGTAGTTTAAAAACAAATGCGGGAAAGTTGCTAACACATTTACATCGGATTACAACTCTTTTATTTTCCGTCTCCGGCGTTGGTAAACAGTTTACCATATGCTGACTGGGTTCGATTTCAAAGGAGCCAGTCTATAATGAAGCTTACATATTAGAGACGAAGTTGAATCGGCCAAAGCCATGACCAGTGCAATGTACACATGGAGTTATTTTCAAATCGATCATTGAGATTTCAAACTATTAAACCCCTCCCCCGTGTAAAAAAAAATAATATGGGTTGCTTTTTATTATTTTTGACAATGTGAAGAATAATTACATGTACTTACCCGTCAACTTTTCATTTGCACATTGCACGTGATTTTAGCGGTCCATAACATATTGTCAGTATTAACATTTCTGTTATGCATGTATCGAGAACACTTGATCTGAGGTGACATGCATACGATTCATCCCGAGAATACATTATTTGCTGGCCAGCGAATAATTAATTCATGTTATATTTTATTTAAATTTCAAGCTTTTTTATATGTTTTCAAGAGGTATTGGACTTGGTACCGCTTAATATCTGCATATTATGAAATGATGATTTTTTCTGGAACCCAAAAATTGAAAAATACAGCTCATATTGCTTTAAGAGGCAATTGCATATAAATAATAAAACACTTTTCAAGTTTTTCATGCTTACCCTATAATGGACCTCAATAATGTACATTGGATACAAAAGACAGACTTGTACGTAATATCATGAGTATTGAAAGAAAACATTTTACCTGCGTTGTACGTATTCATTTTCTAAATTCATCGTGTGTTTACCATGAAATTATAATGCTTTTATCGTTTGCTGTTGCTGTGTTTTTTAAAAAGTAGATAGGGTCTGTAAGTCTCGACGTGTGACTCACGATAATCAATGATAAACAGGCAATTCGAAAACGTTTCCCGCATAAAACGACGTTCAAATTTTTGTTTGAAATGTCATATATCTTTGTTCAAAATGTAAACTTCCGGGTACAATTTTTGATCCCGGAAGTGCCAAAATTGTACGAGACTTAAAGGCCCTATTCTAAACAGATTTATTCTTCAATCTCCTTATGAATCCGCGCTCACAACTAGTTGAAAAAGTAACATTATAGTGACTGCATAACAAACTAAAAAGAAACACACACACGTACACATAGACGTAAACAAAGTTCTGAATAAATAGAACACAAATCCAGTGTATTACAAATATTAAAGGCAAACTTTAACTTAGTAAAACAAGACTATTATAAGTTTACTACTTACTACATTACTACGGTTCTTAATTTAGGGTGCAAATAATCAAGTAGTCAATAAAAGTTGCACATGTTATCAAAAATTTAAAACTGAAGACTTCGAAATTTGAGTAATTTTTCATAGCATATGAAATTTTCATAGCATACCACATCCCATAATTTTAAGTTTCCGTTATACAGATGATGTTCTTTCATTGAACAATCCTCAATGTAAGGATAACCTTCATCTTATACAAATGTGTACCCAAATGAACTCGAAATTGAAGAGACCACTGATAAACCATCATCAGCATCATACCTGGACCTATGCCTCTACATTGACAACTCTGGACGTCTGAAAACAAAACTTTACGAAAAGCGTGATGATTTCAACTTTCCAGTAGTGAACTTCCCGTTTTTGAGCAGTAATATTCCCACTTCTCCGGCATACGGCGTGTACATTTCACACCTCATTCGCTATTGCCGTGCCTGTAGTTTGTACACCGATTTTGTCAACAGTGCGAAATTACTGTCTCAAAAACCTATACACCAAGGGTATGTTCAGTCACTGTTCCAATTGTTAACAGGAGTTTTACGGACGTCATCACGATTTATCAGACCATTACAATGTTTCTGTGTCACAAATGAGAACAGATATCTTTGGGTAGATCCATTCGTTACCGAACTGACTAAGATCGACTGTCACAAAACCGGACTTTTCACTCGCAGTGTGACGGGTTCAACGCGTGAAGCAGATTATGCTTACCCTTCCGAAGCACCTGATGATACCTCAGTTTTTTATAGGGGTTCACACTGCTAGTGCTTTAGTTTTGTGGCGTTCTTATTCATATTTGTTTTTTTTTTGTTTTGTCTTTGTCATACTGTCTCAATTCGATTTGATGTGAATTGCATTGATTTTGGATTTATGATTTTAGAATTTCCCCTTTTCCCGTTCTTGCTTCGGTATTCCTTTGCCGATGCATGGTAATCAAATTATCAAGAAGGGTTTCTTATAATTAAATAATCTTTTGAAAAATAAATATAGTAATCAAATAATCACATATAAAAGTTAATACCCCCATCTTTTAAGAAATTAGGTAACCACGAAACCCATGAGAAAACACATCATCCCTATTTCAAAATTGACAACAACTTCTTCTGCGATTCGTTTTAGGATTCGACGTTAGAACTGTCATTTTGGGGTGTTAAGAAAACATTTACAGTCTTAGGAATATCTATTTACATCTCGTGCATGCTTAAATTCATGTTTCACAAAGCAAAAGTACAACGTTTTCAAACATAATTACATGATTTTAACACGGACTCTTTTCGACAACAACGACATTTTACAAGAAGCAGCCCTTCTTTACATAAACAAACTAATTTTTACACCTCAAATGACCCTTTTTACATAAGGGGCCTGATAATTGCCCCAAATGATTATTTTTAAAGGTTATAAAGAAAGAATAATATTACTACTCTTTGTATTTTAGAATTTATAATAACCCAATTTCTATTTAATGAATTTCGATAGTCCTTAGAAGGGCTTTTTGTTGAATCACCTTTCGTTTCCCGATTTTGTTTTGCTTGTTGCTGTGATTGCCCTGACTTGTATAGTTGCTTTGGAATTAAAGGCATTCTTTGGCTCAACCATTCCCTTATTAGGTAGTTTGGTCGCTTCACCAGACTATCCTGAAGTGTCTATTCCGTAAGACTGCTAGAAGCTTATATTCTTTACTCCTGACTTCTGTTTGATTTGACATCTTCTCTACTGTTAAACTTACCGTGATGTTCTTTAAACCTGGTTGTCTAGAAGAATTCGCACTTTCCGTCAAAGCAGATATTATATTTGGAAACATTTTATTGTTGTTGAGATTTGTTATTTGTTGGTTTTGGCTAGGATAATGTTTCATTAATTTAAGAAGATTAAAATTGGATTGATTGAGCAATCAGTATGCTAGCATGTTAAGGATATAGTAAAGTGAAATTAAGAAAATCTACGATTTTAAGTTGTTATTTAAAATGGAATGAGTATTGGTAAAGGAACGCATTCAGGTAAGAATATTGATAGTTTCAAGATATTTTGAAAATGGTAAAAAAAAATATCTCTTGGACTTTAACTTTAACATGCTTACTGACTTACGTCTTTGATGACATGAACATTGGGTGCTATGGCGCAAAATATAAAGAAAAGAAATACATAATTTTTAAATTGTCACATTATATGTAAGTTTTATACAATCGTTTAGTACTTGAGAGGTAACGTAAAGGGGATTAAGGAGAACAATTTACATTGCATTTGTACAATTTTCGCTACCATGATACGCTCTGTTAACCACCAAGGCAAAAAGCAGTTTTTGCATGCTCTTGCCTAAACCGCGTGACAAAAAAAAAAAATGTTGGATACATGTTGCCTACTAAAACAGTACACAAACCCATTTCATAATTCCTTAAAATCAATTTCCAAAAATATGCCACAGCTCACTGAAAATGAGCGCAAATAAACTGTCGTTATACCCATTTGCATTTTAACGCAACAGGACAACAGGAAGTTGCTACAATAATTGCAAATAATTGATGTACACCAAAGAACAATAAAAAGGGGATTTTCTTACAAAGTCAAGGACACATTGTTGTCATCTTCTTTAGAGGCATACGGCGGTCCTACACTGTATCGATTCCCGCAGTTAGAAAAAGTGACGTTACGTTTGATGAAAAGTGATTATTTTTTGGGGGAATAAATTTTTGGTTATCGTTCTTTATTATATCATTATTTGTTAATATTTTGATAAATTTTTATTTATCTAAATAGAGAGATGAAATAAGATATGCATTTCCTTTTTTGTCAGTATTAATATAAACCCAAGATTTCCAAATTTCAGAAAACTCACCCTACTATTTCTTGAACAAGACGAAGATTGGACATTTCATGCAAGATATACTAAAGTGTAAGTTGAAATGTTTGTCGTTTATGTAATCGTTTGTTGTTCTATTGAGAATGAAAGCAATTGAATTTTTATCAAAGACATTTCTTTTAGATGCTTAGTTTACCGTACCCACAATACATTTATTGTAAAAGTTGAAAAAAACGAATGTAATGATATATACTAACTCCTTTACCACCACGCGATTGTAGATAGAAATGAGAGGATATGGAGTAAATGCTCAGGAGACAGAGTTTCTACTAATACTGCCGAAGTACTTGTATCCTTTTGCACAAATTTTCGTGGTTTTCATAAAACTCACTATCTCATGGGTACTTTATTCGTGGTTTCAAATTGTATGCATTAAAACTGTAGGTGGAAATGCATTCCGTGAGCAATTGAATTTCTTGGTTTGAGCAAACGACGAAATTAACAAAAATTGCTTCCCTTCGAACAACAGTACTTTTACAGTACATTGTAGAACCAAGCAATGAAACAACTCGTTGATTGTTGTTCTTGAAGTCAACATGAGGCCTTCAACTTTGAGTGTTGCAGAAATTAAGTTTACAGTAATTTCTATATTTTGTTACACAACAGAAAGTTCAAGATGGCCCCTAAGACTAGTTTGAGAGGAAGTCATTTCTAGATGTCGAACAACGCTATATATCATGAATTGGGGAATTGTCAACAAACATAAAATAAACTGGCAAAGTGCTCTTACAACATTGCCATCAAGTCGATTGAAAGAAAACTAATCACTATGAAATAGTGAGACGTGGACAGTTTAAAAAGTGGTCGGAAACTATTTGGAAATTTGAAAATATGATAGTATATCCATGTGAAAAATTCTCTCAAAAAGAAGTGCAATTAATATTCTGATATGAACACTTTGCTTCTACATGTCTGAATTGAGAGTTTTATCTGTTCAATCAAATGTGTTTTGTTATACTAAAAGCATTATATCTTTGCTATTTTATATATTGCTAACAGATATATAAAGATGCAAATACAGATTACAGATTTAATAAATGCTTATACAACAGAAATTTAATCGAAGATATGGACATATCTCCCACGGAAATTTTGTTAAAATGCCAGAAGATGATACAAAATCAAGACAACTGTGACGTAACTTATTTTCTTTACGTAAGAAGGGATATCGACAGGATAACGTATCGATCAATTAAACTGGTTTTGGGTCACGATGACCCGACGATTTTACTGGCTTCTCACCGATGCAGCCGATATGTATTGGACTACATGATAAATCTTTCCCAAAACGTTCAGTAAAGTTTGATTTTCCTTCCTTAGTGCAACGGGAGATTGGTCACCCAAAAGCGGTATAACCCTCTCATTTACCGTTTCTAATGCCGGTACCAAGTCAACTGGTACCTAGTTCTTACCTTTGTTTATCTTGGTCTTTTGTGTTTTCATTTTTGTAATTGTCTTGTTAGTTGTGACCTGTGATAATAATTTTTAGTTATTGTATATGTTTCCTGTTATCGTTTTCTTTTGACATGATTATATATAGTTACTGCATTATCTTGCATTTTCATTATAAGAAACCATAAAAGAAATTCTAAAAGGTCCAAATGCTCTAAGAATTTTAGTATAATTATCGCTCATCTTCTTGAAGACATTTGTGTTCATGGTAATCTAAATCTATTTTAGGAATAAAAGAATAAAAGTAATTTTGGAAAGGTTTATTGATGTGTTGACGCTACCAACTCGCTCAGAAACTGAACGAAGAACTATATGTTAAGTTTGTGAGTGAAATGCCACATTTACACACCCTTTATGTCCGCTAAAATGACTTTCAATTCTTATCATTCAAATCCTTTGGACTTTTAACGAAATAGTCACTGAATTTTACGTCCTATGTTCTGCACTATTTCCCAAAATTTCAAGAAGTAACTTTTTTGTTTTTCATAACGTTGACCAATGAAATTGGACGTTGTAAATATCGAACGGAATCATAACCCAACATACAACTTATTGAGGGGCCTGATGGGGGGGTCTCATCACGAATCACGAAAAATTATTCGGGACCAATCACAGTTCACGGGAAATTTTATTTGATCAAGAATCAAGAATGACTCAAGGACAATGTTCTAAAAACGATTCACGACAAATAAATGAAATGAAAAACGAATCACGGGGAATGGAAATCCCGGATCACGGAGAACGAAATTTACACATCAGCCCCCTCCTTATTTGCTTATATGATTGTATTATCAAAACACAAGGCTTCAGTAATTTATAAAAGAAAAGATCCAAGAGTTATCGAACATTATGACAACCATTTATTCACAAATTAATTAATTCAGGTCTATATGTGTTCTTCATCCTGAATTTATAACATCTACTGTTCACCCACGCAGGGCATGGAATCTGTAGTGCTGACGTTTGGCCATCATCACATCTGAAATACACAATACAATCAAGTTTGTATAAGTAGAAATCGCTATATAAAGATACTGAGATAGTTAAACATAGTCATCTCGTCTTTAATTACAATTTTATTGTTTCTTTATCTTCAATAAAATTCGTCAATTTCGACATAAAATAGAAGTTGCAGAAATAGCCTGCAATTCTTAAAATTAATTTACCAAGGGAACTATTCTAGAAATATTACATTTGATAGAGTATTTAATCACAGAGACAATGCTTCAAATAAAATAAACCTTATGCAATACTTAAGTTGTTTGTTTGAAAATAAAAGATGTTGTACCGCGTTTTACCTCTCAGAGGAATTTGAAAACGTGTACTACTATAAACAGAGAGATTTTCGTAGTTTTGTTATTCTGATATCTTTTCAGATGTCATTGAATCACTTTTCAGTCGATGGTAACCATTGAAATTTAAAGAACAGATCTTATAACCTTTCTATTGCGGTTTGTATTGGTGAGATGTGTTCCTATGTACAGAGACGTTTAAAAAGTATTCTGTTACTTTCTTTTTTCCCTATATATTCCATGTAAAACCACATTTTTTAGAATATTATTATGAAGCTATTTCTTATTCGATTTTGCTAAAATCTGCAATATAACATAGAAAAATTAAGCAAGTTTCGTTGCTTATTTGGGTATAATTTTCGTATTTGACAATTTAGAGAACGAATGAAATAAATACAAAGTTAAAATGTGACGTCATAGTTTTACCTGCAAATATAAGGATTTTCATCAACAAAAAATTTACGTTCTGTTTAAATAATTGAGGCTTCAAAACTACAAATCATAAAGTCAATTCAAAATTATCCACAAAAACTACATGAAATTATGTAATTAACAGTGAAAATTATATTAAAATTGGATAAGAAAAGGCTTCACAATTTTTTTTGAAAAAATATGGTTTTATATGAAATATAAAGTGAAAAACTTGGTGACCGAATACTTTTTCTACGTCTCTATACCTTAACACGACCCGACACACGTTATGACTTAAATATTTTCTTTAATCTCTAAGATGATCTCTTTCGTTTAGTATACATTTAGTTGTAAAGCCACACTGTTGAAAAAAATCTAAATATTGGCAAACTCAATAAATATTGCTAACACGCATACAGATAAATAAAAGAATAAGTTCTGAGTAAAAAAAAAAATTATCATAGTGTATCATCACTGAAGAAGTGAACAATGCACTTAACCTACGTCATTACCATATTTGAATTGCTACGACACCAGCTATTTTCCAGCTTGTGTCGAGGATAATGGTAAAAAAGACATACTGTGTTTAGATTTGAAAGATAAGAAAGAACAGATAAAAAGTGCTATTACCAAGACGAATATACTTTTATCTTTTTATCTCCCTCATGCAAAGCTCTGTCCTTGTCCGATTTTGGCTTTTCATTTAGATCACTTTGGTTATTTTTGTTCTCTATCAGTTTTTAAACATCTTTGAGTCTCCCAAACGTTTAGATGCTATCTACACTGATGAGACATTAGTTGTCGAAATGCGCATATACAGAAAGTAAATTCACAGTAACTTCGGTATTTAGTTATTTGTTGGAAAGACTACATGAATCCGTTGAGCTCGAGGAACCTATCTGATATGGATCTTATAAATTGTATATACTTTTATTTAGAAGCGCGTCCTTTGGTCCCACAGTATTCTAGTGCCGTGATTTCTAAAACAAATCTTGCAACATATTCCTGTATTTTACTTTAAGTATATCATCATATTGTTATATTTGGAAGAATACAGATGTCTGTCGAATGTCAGCCTGTATTTCCTCACATGTTGTAAGACAAAAATGGCAGAGGAAACGTCAGAAGCCGATATCCAAAGTTCTAAACAACAAAATTGGTTCAAAGCATCGAAAAATGTAAACCGCTATGGTCCCGACTTGGTACAGGTATTCAAGAAAAGGTGTTTGGTTTAACAGTTTTTATGCTTCTCCAAAATCCCCCTTCCATTGCGGTTGTAGCAGGTAGGAGATCAACAATATGTGATATTTAAATTTCTTAGACAAAGAAATGAAACGCTCATCGCAAACTAATTTAAAGAAATTTTGAATCTCAGTTCGGACCAAACTTCAATATTTTTTCAGAAGGGAGAGGTCTTTTTGAATGAATGTACCGGAGGGTCTTTTTTGAAACCCCTATTTATAGGGGAGCATGAAGATAACTAAGACTAATGGAAACTAATTCGTGTTAACTCTCTCGTAAAAAAGCATACGGCATATACATATCGTTAGCAGAAGAAGTAGGAATTGCACTCTTCATGTTAGGGAAGTTGATAGTTTTGAAATTAATGGCGCCCCTTTTTCCTACAATAGACCATGTTTATCAAATTGGAGATGGAAGTCCAAATAAGATATATATCTAGTAGGTTCTGTTGCTTCCTTTTTCCATTTTTTCTGGAGGATATATGGGTTTGATTTATTTAGCAAAATCTGTTTAAGACAAAAAAAAAAACACATATATTCACAAGCATACAGAGTTAATAGGATATAGTTCAAACTCAATCAAAATATTCTGATTGTATGCAGACCAATATGTTTACTCAAATTAATAACTAAACGAACAAAATAAAAAAAAGCAACAAAGCACTACAAAGTCAAATAGCCATTTTGAAAAATTAAATTTCTTTAGTACCTACATATATCGGCGAACAAGACTAGGCAAAAAGGTTAAGGGGGAGTTTTTGAATTCAAATACTAAAGAAAATACAAGGCAATTCAAGTTTGACACAAATTGAGAGAACCACTCAAAGACAAAAAAAAAAAGAAAAAAACAATTTTAAAAACCAACAAAAACGCCACAATTATGAAGCACTATAGTAGTAGGGAGAACTCCTATAAAAACTTGAGGTATTACCAGTTGCTCCGGAAAGTTAAGCATGATCTGCTTTACGCCTAGCAGAAATATAAAATAAAATATTACGAAAAACAAATTAAAAATTTGAGAACATAGAGAAAAATCCTTAAGGGCCGAAAAGTAACACCAACACAAGCTAGTTCTCTCGAGTTTTAAAATATGCAAAAACTTTTAAAAATGATATTTTTGGAATTGATCATTCACAAAAGTACCCAATGACTTAGCGTCTGACACCATCGGGACTAACAGTTAATAGAATGAGACATCAGCCATGTAGTTTTTAACACCATAAGATACGAGTGTCTTATAACAAGCAGGAGATTCTAACTCTATCGGTGCACCTGGTCTCGCCCACGGTTTTTATTGGGTCCGTGTTGTTCATCTTTGTATGTGTGTGTCTTCATTTTTCATTTATGTGCCGTACCCATGTTGTGTCTCTGTTTTTGGAAAAAAAAGAACATTCCCAAGATTGAGGACAATACTTGCAGGGAAAATAGAAGTGGACAGTATGTATAAATACATATTTCGAGTCAGTAGAGGAGTAAAAATTTACAACGACTTTGGTTTACAACGTTTAAGAAAAAATGTAAACCAATGTAACGTAAGTATTCTGTATCGGTAAATAATTTGTATTGCCCACAGTGGAACTTTATTGTAATGTTTTCATAATTAAACACGACAAATGTATCAAATTATTTCAACACGAATCCTGTGAGTATTCTTGGTAATTACGATTGCTTTTGGTACCTTGTAGTGTTTCGAATTACAAATAACAAAATATTAATAAATATCTTAATTAAATACAGTCGAATACTGTAACTACTGGGAAATGTATCGTTAGCTTTCTAACACCGCATGCAAAGAACTCTCAAATGGTGTTATATTTAGTGTTGAGAATGGTTATTCAGCAGAAAATACAAAAACATCAAGAACTAGTTAATATAGATTTAAAAACTAGAGGCTCAGGGACTGAGCCTGAATCGCTCACCTGACAAAATGCTTCTTGTATAAGCCAAGTCTTTGCTGATTACCAAAATGATTTTTTACCCTTAGGGTCAAATGTTAAGCGATAGTTCCATACATATTCAAAATTCAGTTTGGTTAAATTTCCTTTAATAATTTTATAGAAGATGACAAAAATGATCAATTTCCCAAAGGGTCAAATTTTAATCTAAATTCCGGCCTTGCGGCATGATGTGATTTGTAAGATCGGAAGATAATGAGCAATCTTTGCATAGAACCTTCAGTACAATGTTCATGTAAAGTTAGATTGAATTTGCTTCTGAGTGGTTTCAGAGGAGAAAATGAAAATTTGGTTTTTCCATAGGGTCCAATGTTAAACCAAAGTTCCGTACTGGAAGCCATGTTTTCTGTCGAATCTGAATAAAATGAGAAAGTTTGGTAAAGGACCTTCCAAAAATCATTCCTGTAAGGTTGGTCGACTTGCTACAGTGGTTTCAGGGGAGAAGATGAAAATGTGATTTTTCCCTTAGGGTCCTATGTCAAACCTCAGTTCCATGCTGGCGGCCATGTCTTTTGTCAGATCGGAACGAAATGAGCAATCTTCGTGAACGACCTTCCATACATCATTTCTGTAAAGTTGAATTTGCTTCATTGGTTTAAGAGGAGAAGATGTAACGGACGAACGGACGACGGACACCAAGTGACCCTTTGGGTTAGGTGAGCTTAAAAGATGATAAAAAAGGAAAAAATTATTTTCATTTTTCTAAAATCTAAAATCTAAAAGAACCACTTAAAGATTGTTATATTATATTAGGAATACCATTACTCAGCAAAAAACACTAATTTGGCTTCTATTGGTAAAAAGAAAAAGAAGTATGGGAAATAAATCTACAGTTTCCTAAATAGCATGCAAAGAACCCCTACAGAATTGTCAACTTGGCATTGAGTATATTTACTCAGCAGAAAAATTGAACTTTGGTTGGTACTGGCCAATAGAAAGAAAATTTATAACCCACGAAAAAGCAATAAAATTTAATGGTATTTCAGAGTCTACTTGTTCAGAACTATCTTTTTATGAATGAATGAAGAATCAATTTTGTTCAGCCTACCATGAAATGTTATGTGACTTAAGATAACGGAAATGGTATTTTTGAGGCTTTCAAAGTAGGATGATTTAGTATCTTTGTGAAACAGATAACACACTCTTCAGTAGAACAATGCATAAAAAACCCTGATTCAATAGATTTCAATCGTAAACAGGTGTATGTTAAATAGAAAATAATTTTCCCGCAAAAATTATTATGTCATTTATCTTCAAAAATTAATTCTTAAATTTTGTTTTTTTTCTGTTGCAGTTAGATCACATTAATTATTTATTCTCTTTCAGCAATGTATACATCTTTCGATTTATGTTTTTTTTTATTTCGTCTTCACTGAGGTGACAAAACTTGTCGAAATGATCATCAGCAGGAATTAAATTTACATTAAGTTTTAGACTCGGCTAGTGGAGTGTTTTTTCCGAGGACATTCACCAGCCCAATAGTCAGTACTTCGATGCTGGGCCGAAGTCGAATTTATCAATAAAAACTTGCAATATCTCATTTTTTTCTGTCTCTTGCAAGCTCTATCCTAATCTGATTTTTGGTTTTCGCTCTATGGCCATCCAAAGTTTTGATTTCATCTTCACTAAAAGGGCATAAGTTGTCGAAATGGCAATATCAAGTAAATAAATTTATAGTTAGTTCGGTAGTTAGCGATTTTTACCCATATACAGTGGGGTGCAGACATAACCTCTCGTCCAAGTTGACCTGGATAACAGTCACGAGAACAGCTCAAATTTAACTTGAAGTTAACGTGTAGCAGACTTAGAACAGTCCTTGCATCATTTCTGCTCTGTTCCTAGAAATGTCTATTCTAGCCATGACCATTCTAACTAAGTCTACTTTAGCCATAACCGTTCTACTTAAGTCTACTCTGGTCATGACCGTTCTTGTCAAGTCTGTTCCGGGCATGGTCGGTCAGATCCTCGAATTTAAACTGAATATTGATTTATATGTGTCGTAATTTCTGTCTCTGGAGCCCGAAACCGTTTAAATTAAAACATAAATAACTGTCATATTTGACGATGTTTTCAACAAGTATTTGTTTCAGTTGAATTAATCTGATAATTATTGATATTTTCCTTATATATTTTATTCAGGATTTTTCATTGTATGATATTAAATTACGGAAAACTATTTCGAACTCAGTTTTCGGGTATACTGTATCGAAATTGGAAATAATATTTTACGAAAGGATATGGAGTAAATGAACATGAGACCATAACACATGTGTTAACTCGAACTTAATAATTTTAATGAGTTGTATGGCCATTTCGGAAAATAATTCCTCATCAGCAGCACTAGAACCCAAACATAGGAAATCCACGATTTCAAAATAATGTTTGAAATGCATAAACCAAACGAAATCCGAAAAAATCTGTAAAATGAAATAGAGCTAAGGACAAAACTACGATGGAGGGAGTTCAACCTTAGGTTTCAGAATTTACATTAATTTAGATAAAAGTTATAAACAAAGTGTACAAATGAGATATAATCTCATGTATAACTCATTCTTATAAAAATTTACCTGGATAAACATAGGTAAATAATTATTCGCGAAAAAGACACTTGCTTGCAAAATGCAATTTTAGACAGAGTAAGAACGTTTGTGTAGCTGTCGTACATGTAAAACAACGAAATAAAAATGTGAAATAAAATCAAAATCTATATATGTATATAGAAGAAAGAAAAAAAAGGTCCAAATTTTCGGAGTTAACTCCTTTTGCGAGGGTGTAAAGAGAACAGCTACATCATCTCGGACGGAAACACGTGTCAATAATGTCGTTTCCATATAAAATAAAAGCCCTGTAAGTGGAACTTCACAAACATTACAAAAATAGAAAAAATGCAATTTTATAATTGAATAATTCATCTCATAATTCTATTTTTCATTGTTTTAGAAATATTCATTTTGTTTGTATAATTCAACTAAATTTAAATTATATGAAATACGTATAAATGAATATTTGTCAGTGGCTGTGACAAGAGCTGGTATGAGAGCGGTCATAGCTAGAACAGGTCAGCTGAGAACAGTTAAAGCAAGAGCAGACTTAAGCACAATGGCCATGGCCAGAACACCCAGAACACAGGTAGAACGGTCATAAATAGAATAAGTTAAAACAGTCATGGCCTTGACAAGAACGGTTAGGATTCTAGCTATGGCCATGACTGGTCAGTGCTGTCAGGAGCCTAGACTAAGAGCAGTTGTAGAGCAGACTTGGTACCTATTTTTTGTTAACTTAGAAGAGCTTTTATGACTGCTACAAACTAACTTTATTAGAGGTTATGCCTGTATCACACTTTACATGACCCTGTTGAAATTTAAATGGATATTTGCTTTTTAAGTACATTTTTACTGACCCTTCTACATGTGCTCTCCTAAATAGTCATTTATTCTTTTGATGTCTTTAACATTCAAATATTTGAATTATATTTTAGGTATTCTAGATTGTGTCCACCTAAGTACAACAACACACTTCAGAGTATTCGACGTCACAGTCTTAGGGATCATTGTATATTATTTAGTCATTAAACAAAAACAAAAATGAGGTGCAAAAAATATGTGTTAATTTATTTATCTAACGTCAACAAGTCCTCACTGAGCACACTAAAAGTATTTATAACGTCATATTACTGAATTAGCATATGCCCTTTGTCAGTTTTTACCGTTAAACCAGTGATTAACATTGTACAGTATCCTATCTAAATTTTAAGTAATTTGAAATGAATAAACGTACGTTTTAACCTCTTTCCCACCCTCTTTTAGAACGATACACCATTTATAAATATTTCAATGTATTTAATCATTAAATTTATTAGGCTTGAAAGGATGTTGTTGATCTTTATAATCTTAATGATGATTTCTGATACCCGGAAAACCTTTCGGAATGTATAATCACTCTTGCATTGTGCAGAGATAACCCGAACATCAAATAAAGATTGCCATCAAACGATCCCTGAAAGGAGCCACCTTGTTTTATGTAAATTACGCATGCTCATAGTCCGCTAGTGCTTAAACACGATTTACAATTGCAATAAAACGGTCATGTTGGTTTGAACATCAATTATGTTTGATTTCATTATTATACTACAATTACACGGGATCGTCATAAACCTATCATAAACGCATTCAAAATACACTTGCAAAATGCAATATTTGATTTTTGTAAGATTGTTAGAAAGAAGGTATTAAATCTGACCCTATAGGTTGTTTTTAAGAGTTATTTGAACGATTTATTTTACGAAATCGAAATTAATGATAACAGTTACCTACTGTATTTTATAGGATTTAAGAGGTCAAAGAAACATATATTTAAGTCTTTTACATCCATTTCAGAATTGTGTGGATATCAACAGTTGTATAGGACCATTTTCTTTTCCATAATTTTCTTATCTTACTTCTAATTTTCCAGTTGACCTGTTTTTGGGGTACTTAAGTTATTTTTGCTTACTTTTCTATATTGCTATGAAGAATTTAACTTTGTTTATTATGCAGGTGCTGTAATTTAGTTAAAAAACTAAAGAATCTTACAATATGGAAAACATAACACTTGCAGAACAAATACTAAGAAGATGAGAATCAAACTTTGAGACGGAACATTTGATCAAATTGCAGATAAAAATGTAATCAAATAGTCAATTTAAGTACAAATCATATTTTGCTTTTAAATTTGTGAAATGAAGATCTACGGTCCAGTCAAAGACATGGTAAAGAAATAAAATTTAAACTTTGTGAATCGAAGATGTTTAAGTCGATATTGACTTTTCATCCGATATTTACCGTGGAATTGAATACAATGGAATATAGATATGAACAGATCAAAGTACTACATAGATTTGAGTGGACATTAACAGACTTTGTGGCTATAATATTTGCAAAAAAAGGATGACTACAAAATTTTTACATTGACCTTTATTTCTTCAATTCGGTTTCTGACAGTTAAGAATAATGTAGTTCGTTGAAAACAGAGCCTGTACTTTCCATCAGGAGTTTCAGTAAGTTTAATCACGCGTGAGGCCAAAAATTAACAATAAACTTGAAATACGAAAACATTTCCCGCCATCAAATAATGACCATAAATTCATGTTCGTGATATCTTATTTTTGCATACAAATGAAACTACGGGTATAATGAAATTTACAAAAAGTCTGAAAATTGAGCAAGACTTTCAAAGTCTGTTGATGATTTTCAAAGTCGTAACAGAAAAAATAACTGGTTGCCTTTTTATTTATTGTTTAGAAATCAGGTTAATAACAATATTACCGATTAGAATTGTCGACACTAGCAGACATGTTTTGGTCTTCTTTGGCCATTTTGGTCTTGCTCGATCTTGACAGGCTTAACACAGTTTTGTTAAGATAGTGTAAGATTTTAAGTTGGTTTTCAAAATAATTGGTTTCAAGGACGATCAAGACGTGTTAAGATAGCTTAAGATTAAACAAAATCCTCTTGTTAATTGCGTTCAGGAACGATCAAGACATAGTAAGTTTGTGAAGATCAAACAAGTTTCGGATTTGATCTTGTTCAATCTGGACAAACTTAACACATCTTGATCATCCTTGAACGCAGTTATCGTGTTTGATCTGGATAAACTGAACAGGTTTTGATCGCCCTTGAAAGCAGATATCTTAAAATATGATTGAATATCTTACACTGTCTTAACAAAATTGTGTAAAGCTTGTCAAGATGTGATAAAATCAAAATGGCTACGCAAGATCATAACATATCTGCTAGTCCGAGAGACGAAACTCAAGGAAAAAAGTCAAAACAGGTACAAAACTGCTGGAAAGAATACATACCACAATGGTAGTGACCTGGGACAGGCATTTCAACAGAAATAGTGGGTAACATCGGATTAATTCGCGCACTAAACCTGTCATTTTTATTGTAGGAAGTTTTTATTTTAAAGATCATTTTTGCATATATGGCAGAAGATCCTTTTGATTTTGATATTGGTCAATATCTCCCACAAATAAAGGTTGTTGAGCTTAGTCGTTTTTGTTATTTTCTCATAGAGAATTCACAGTTCGTCCGGCCAAGACCTCCTACAGTTTTTATTGTAGGAAGTTTTTATTCCGTAGAATATTTGTACATATATTACAGATATGTCTTTTAGTACAGATTATGATTTTGGAGCATTTTTCTGAAAAAAAAAATCACTGTTAAATTTAGTCATTTTTTAAAGAATTTGACATACATAGTACACTATATATCCGGGCAACTCCAGCTACAATTATGATGGTAGGAAGTTTTTGTTTTGCAGATCCTTTCTTCAAAAATACTGAAGATGTGCTTTTTTGAATTGATTTATATTTTGGTGTATTTTTATGAAAAAAACTACATTGTTTTTTTTGTGTTTGTGATTTTTACATTAAGGGTACACAGTCAAAATATGCTTTGCGGGGGCATCATATGTGTATTACAGACACAAACATCATTACTAAGGTAGCGCATCTAATTCTGTACCTTACGAGGGGACATGTCAAACTCTAGTTTTAAATTCTTTCTTTGCGCTTCTTTGCTTTGGTGTTCGTTTGACAATTTATCTACTCTCTAGTAATGAATCAAATGTGAGCAGGGGAAGTTGGAATATTACTGTCCATGTTAAGCAAATTGATAATTTTGAAATTTAAGTTGCCCCTTTCCTCGTATATTTTATTTCCGAGATAAATTTGTTTCTTATCCCTTCCACACCAACAAAGAATTTTGCATGTTTACAAAAAAAAACTTGAACAGAGGGTTTGCAAAAATCTCACCATGTTTAACTTCAATTATATACAGTTTAGTTTTTCGAATATCTTACATGTAATTGTCTTTTTTTAGATTTAATTTACATTGATATTCACTTCTGATTTGATAATCAGTGACCACTATTTACTCTTTTTTAAACCTGATTTATGTGGTTCGGTGGTGGTAGCTTTATAGAAGATTAAAGATAATGATATCGGGGCTTAAGATGTTATAAAACGAAATGAATTATTATTTTATTTAAGGATTTTGAAAATTTCTCCAAGTTAAAATCATATAATAGAATGAAATTAACAGGAAACTTCTACATGAACACCTATCGGCGTAAGATAAAATGATAACATGTACAATTCAGAATCCAATAAACTCGTATGCAGTAGTAAAAAATTCTAGTTTTATTATCACTCAAAAACTATTTCGTGAGAGAGAAATGATCTTACATGTAAAGTTCACAATTCCGAGATGTTATCATTTTGGAAGGAAATTACCAATTTCGATTCTATAATTGGGTTCGCATTATAACCACGCAACATAATTAATTTTTACATTGCCATGCAAAGCAACATTCTAATGCCATACAGAGTTGACAGTATGGACAGTAAAAAAGAAGTGCATCTTTAATAAAAGAACTGTGCAGTATTTCCTTATATAAGAGAAGATTTTAGAAAATATCGTGCAACATCTCGTTTGATGCGAGAACTTTTGAATTTGATTTTAAGTTATTTGATCGATTAATAAAACCTCGGATGATTGTTTTTTGTAGCACATTTTCAAGATTGCAGAAGCATAACAGCAATAAAGGTAAAAAACAAATACTGTCTTCAAACAAATTATACAGCCCCAAAAAGGTGTAAATAATTTTCTTAATTACGACAAATGTTCAAGACAATGAAAGTTCCGGAGATATCTATTCCCTGTTTTTTTTCCTATATCTGATCTTAACATATTACAAATGTATAACTCAAGATGAAACTAAGATAATTTCATTGCACTCGAAATAATATAAGTTAATTCCAATCAAAGTAATATAGTCTTATAATTACACGACTTTATTCGTTTGCCAATATATTGTCGGAAATAAAATATCCAAATGAATCAAACTAGTACAGTGTTTCAATGGATTTAGTCCATCCGTATTTGTAATGGATAAAATAGTTAGTGCATATAGTACATTGTATGCTACTCCAAGACCGAACGGCGGGAGTTTAGACCACTTATCCAATTAAACAAATTATGTGACGCCATTCGTGAAAATTATAAGAATATGAATATAGAAAATTGTCTTCGCCTTTGTCTGTCACTTTGTTACATTCTGCGTCATATTGTTCGGACTGCAAACGACAACGGTGTTAATTTGCCTCTCAGATCGAACCTCCCTGAAGGCACCACTGTCATACTAACGTCTATAATACGCTTTATATCGACAAAGTTTCTTTAATCAGGAGTAATATCCATTTGTGGAGGGTTTAATTTGTATGGCAACAAATAAGGAAAGCCATTAATTCTTAATAGGTGATGATGAGAACTGTCTTATTGAAAAGACACTAACATCTATCGGTGATACGATTATCTTTGTAAACGAGTAAGGCTGATCTATGTCTAACATCTCACGACAATACTATCTTAATCATTTCTAAATGAAAGGTCTATCATGTTATTTAAAGTTTGATTTTTATCTATCTGTAGAGACAACAAAATATTGCGTGCTGGTAAAACAATTGTAATAGCATCAATTTTATGAAATCTTGACTGTCTGTTGATTTAGATATATATTGTATAAATTATCTTTGAATGTCCGAGACTGATATATACATATCTAGTTCCGTCACAACGGAAAATGTCGTTTTTGTTATAAATAATTCATTCTGATGTTTTTTTCATTGTATCTTTCATTCAGTTAATGTTACTTCGGCTAGGGAATGTAATAAACATGATTGCTTCAAAGCATCACTACTCATACTGTTTATTACTGAAATGTATCATTTACGTATCAGGTCAGAACATTTTTATTTTGTTCCTAACAGTTTTGTTAAGTGATTGAGAAAATATGTAAACAGAAAAGCAGCATGATTTTTCCACCAAATACAATTCGAGAAAAACACCCTGTTTTAAACAAAGCATTTGACAAATGATATCAATAAAAAATATTTGAAAAATAAAAAAAAAAAAAAACAAACAAACAAAAGCAACAAAAACATATATAAAAGAAAATAAAATATGGTAACCTGGAAATTTTCGCAGGGTGTTATTTTTGCGATTTTGCATTTTGCAAAGGGGTAATTTCCGTGCCTAAAGCTTTTCGACTCCACCATTTAATCGGTTTTTACATATAACACTTAAACAACTAAACTTTTTTCCGAATAAAGCAAAATTACCCCCACGCAAAAATTTCAATGTTAAAAGTACTTCAGATGTAATCACAATTGATAGGTTTTGAGCCACTTCGCGAATGTCAGAATTCCATTTTTAATCGTAAGAAAAAAATTTTACGACATTTTATTCGTTGCAGCAATGGAGAATTATAAGTTTCGTAAACATTTAGCAAACAACACAATCATTTAGAATATAGATACATATAATCTAGAATAGCTTTTTAACAGAACAGAGACACTCTTATTTAACTAAAAATAAGTGAAACTATATTGCAGAACCAAAAGCAAATCGAAGAGTTTTTTCTCCCTAGAGTTACTCTTACCAAACACAAGCTCGTTTGATAGACAGCATTTACAATTTAGCTGATGGTATATTTATTTAAAAAAAATTTAAAATCTTACTGGACCTAAAGATTTTTATAAATTTGTACAGCCTTTGCTTTCAGCTGTGTCTGAAGCTACACATATTTCGCCAAATTAATGTAAAAAGAAAAACTTTTGTTTGAAGGTGTCAAGCGACATTCTGAAAACATTTGACAAATCTTCGTAATTTTCCCGCACATAGCGTTTCAAGTTCCACCAGGTGATCGCTTTTATATATTAAAAACTCAACCATAATCGAGAGGGATATTTTCGTAAATTACTTTGCCGCTAATGTGAACAAAAAACAGTTGTAATCAAGGCAAAAACATAAATAAAGAAATCGACATGCAACATAGTATGGGGTACAATTAAGAGCTAACACTATTAAAGTATGTCGTTTACCTTTTTCACCAGTTTGTGACGTTCTCATTGGCTTGCCAATTATTCTTCTTATCAGTGATTCATAGCGAGGCTCCAGTAATGTCAGCAACGAATGCATGAGTTTTCTTCTTGACTGTAAGGAACTTGAAGGGATATTCCGAACGTTTGCTTCGTTGAAAAGATCGTTATCGTCAGTGTTAGTGTATTCTTCTGCTGGAATTCTCTTGCCACGTAGGGCAAAATACGGACTTTGTCGTAGCTGCCTTGGATAATATGAACCACTAGTCTTATATGGTAACGACAGGAGTGAATTTTGACCTTGAATGTCATTAATAGATCTGTAATTAGTCCGTTTTGTTCTGTCGTCTGCTATAAGATCTATATCATTAACAGCTGAATTGTCGTCGTCCTGCAAAAAAGAAAATGACAAGATGCAAATGTTTCTGTATAATCTTTTTTTTTATTGAATAATACAATTCTATTAATCTTACAATCTAAGCTTTTTTAAAAAGCTTCCCGGTTTATAGCCATCAATACATTTATTGGTCATATATGTAACAAAGAATTAAATAATTGGAATGTTTGTTTAATCTGGGATAAAATGTACTACACCCTGCTAAGCTCACCTCATTGTACTGTATTGTCTACATTGACAAATATATATACAAACAATTAGTTTTACAAATCATACTTGCATCCCTAGGAGCAACCCGTGTGTATGGATACAGTTATAAATTGTAAAAGATGCTTTATATCAAAATATTAAATGTCAACCTGTTACACGATATTTTATGAAATATTCAAACAAAAATCTTTGGTTTAAAGCTGCGACAAAACAGTTTCATTAGTGTTCGGGCCCTAAATATATAATTATGCACATTTCCCATATCCGGAAGCCCTCAGGATAGATAATAATACCAGAGAAATTCTGCTGATCGAATCAGTTCCGACCTTTTTAAAATACAGTTTGACGGATTCCTAAAGCTACCATGGCAACCCGGAATAAAGAAACGATTGCCTTTCCCTATACCAGTTGCTCCAATGTAGCTAGTTTGAGTATTTGTCGTCCCTTACTTGTCCACGGTTGTATTTCGCAAACTGATTACATTGAAGGCAATGACAATGTAAAAATATATGAGGCAATCGGTTCATAGTTAAATTCAAGTTTTTCCAATGTCTACTCGAATGGTTTATATCGATGAGCAAATCAGCGGGATTACGGGGACGACGCACATCATTTAGCACCAGTATTACGCGGAAACTTCTGACCAATGAGCAAGCTTTGTTTTCGTTTCTGCAGACATGCTTGCAGCAAACCATTCTAGTACCCGATTTCCAAGGAAACCGGGAAATAGCGTTAAAAGAATCTTTATTTTACTCTAGTTTGCTCCATATAAGTTGCGCACAGGAACAGCATTAGTACACGTTATTCGACCAAAGTTGAAAAAATACCGTATATGAGATTATTTTTGCGGGTCGGAAATTTTGCGATTTCTTTCAAAATTATTTGATTGTATTTTTGCGTGAATGAAATATTTGCGATTACTTATCATTTTCTGAATATATCCTTATTTAAAATATATGTCGCGGTATGCATTTTTGCGACATCAGATTAAAAGCGAGAAAAGCGAAAATAAACACTCATACGGTATAATGGAAAGCTTTCAATCCTTGTTAAAGTCAAATATATATATGTAATGTAGTGTTGCGTGTCACTTAAATTGTAATGGTCAAATTCTTCAGTGGAAAGATGTTCTCGATAATATCACATCCTAGAACTCTTAACTCAGTTGGTGTTCGACTTCAGACGCATATAATTTTTTTTCAAGACCTGTATAAGCATATTTACATGCTTATCCTGAGGATTAGATAAGATTTCCAAGTTTGTCGATGTTTTTAGACTTTATATATATATCGATATGAAATTTGTCCTTTTTCTTGTTGCCATTAGACGTCAGAAACTATGTTATATCAACTGTAAGTTAGGTACAGGAAATTAGAGAACAATCAAATTGCAATCGGATTTCCGTATGGCCTTTTTTTGCAATGTGGATATGCCTCACTTTAACTTCAACTTACATCAGCAATAGTAGGGAACTTGTTTTGCTCGTGATGGCCATACCAAATTTAGCTGCAGATCAAGTTAGAACCTTGTCCTATTAATACCCTTACTATCAATATACCATCATTTGTTTTATTCTTGTTTTATTTTTCCGATAACATCATTCGCAAAAATCTAATTTTTCAATAATTCATGGAAAAATTTGTTACACTGATGAACCTTAAGCAGGAAATTAAAATTTAAAATCTATAATTTCTACATTAACAAAGCAAATATGGTGAAAATGCGATCAAAAGAAAGGAAAAGTGGCGTCGATAAACAACAAAACACACATCTCCTTCAAAGAACGATTATGAAAATTTATATTGATACGTGTAAATGAAAAGTAGGAAAATTTGCTATTATATTATATTTTTGCATCAATCGTCTGGCGTGTTGGCGTTCGCTCTATTATTCATATTGGAGTTTGTGAAATGGATTTGTTGATCCTGTATTAGTCCTCGGTTGTCGAAAAGGTGTCAGTCGTTTATGGTTATGTTGCAAAACAAAGTCCTATGGTTACCTTCAAAAGATTGTTGCATAAGATAGAGTAGTTGCATAAAATAAATTTCTCTGTCCTGTTTCATACTATTTTGTAGGGGGGTCTGAGCTTCAGTTTTCATAAACATTCAATATTTTTGGGTTTCAACCCTGCTTGAATGAATGAAACCCAAAAATATTGAAAGTTTATGCAAACTGAAGCTCATATCCCCCTTCAAAATATTATGAAACAAGATGGAAATTTATTATTCAATAAAAACATATTATTAATAAGAAAATCAAGCATGCTGGCACCTGTTTTTCATTTCAGTATGCACTTGTCCTTTTAAATTGTTTTTTTTTAAATGGATCTATAACCTGATACAACATTTTTTAAATCGGTAAAGGCTTTTTGAATGACTGATAACTTTCTTACTATTTAAGTTTCTGAAAATGGTTTAAGTTTCTGAAAACGGAACGCCTGATGTCACTCTCAGTTTCACTGGAGTTCACACTGTGAGTGCCTTTGTTTTGAATGTTGTAATTTCTGTTTCTGTGCCTTGTATCTGTCTAACGTCATTGTTTTTTGTGTCTAACGTCATTGTTTTCTGTGTTCTCGTTTTGGCCGTGCCTTTGGACTTCGTTTTTTGTAAATTCACTCCTTTGTTTGGTCGATATTCTACTGCCGTTGTTTTCAACCACATACGTCTCTTCAAATCAACAAATTTGGAAAACAAGAACCCAAAAGACGTATAAAAACTGACAGGGAACACATAAACTAACAGACCCTTAATGGACAGTAAAAACAAACGACGAAAAACAATGCACTTTCCGAAAAAAAAGTTCCTTTGTTAACAAATTTATCAAATAACTTAATACCGAAGTTACTGTGAATTTAGTTACTGCATATGCACATTTCAACAATTTATGTCCCTTAAATGAAGATGAAATCTAAACATTTGGAAGACCATAAACCCAAAAATATTTAAAAACTTATAGAGAACAAATAACCAATACGATCTAAACGTAGAGCCAAAACGTTTCGGAATTTATTTGAAAATACAATAACAAATGTTGTTTTAAGCTGAATACATCAATTCACTTTATAGTGAATTGTAATTTCTTTATAAAAAATATTTATAAAAATAACTGTTTGTCGTTTCTTTTGTTGTCTAGTATATGCAGAAATTTAAGTTCCTCCGACTGCTTAGATGATATTATTTTACAGGGAATTTCTCGTCTCATCAGTTACAGCAAAAAATGTCACAGACTGTTTGATGACGTCAGAGTCATGAAACACGTGTGACGACATTCTAAAGGAAATCGTCTTACAATATATCCATAAAAGATGTCATACAATGCGGCTTGAAATTTTATAAATCGTAAATGTTAAATGACGACGCTAAAAAACATAATACATTCATAAATATTTTATAAATTAAAATGAATTTACCACTTTAATATATTGATCGGACATTTTATAACTCCAACATGAAATATGCATTTTGATCTGAAATGGTTTGAAAAATACATAGCTCAGACATCTGATCAAAGGTGATACCTATTCCTTGCCAACATTGATAAATTGAAACTATCAATCGTTCTTCTGTAATTTGCATTAGTAAATCAACTTAACAGAATTTAAAAGAAACCCCTAAGCAAACAATGAAAAAATATGGGGTAAATGCACACCAGACAAAGTCTCTACAAATACATGGTAAAACTAAGCAAAGGAACAATGCTTTTATTGTTGTTCTTCATTTTGAGGCTTTCGACAATGAACTTTGCTCATACCTCATTTGTTGTCACTGTGTATTTTAGATTTTTTCTTTGTTCTGCCTCATGCAAAGCTCTGTCCTTAGCTGATTTTGGCTTTCCATTTAGATCTATTTGTTTGTTGCTCTCTATCTATTTTTAATCGTCTTTGAGTAATGATCTTCCAAATGTTTAGATTTTATCTGCACTGAAGAGACATAAGTTGTCGGAATGGCCATGTGCAGAAACTAAATTATCAGTAAATTAGGTATTTAGTTATTAAAATATTTTATCTATAATAAGATATAGTCAAATAGCTCTTTTAGTGTCTAAAACCAATGCTGTTTTAGCTGTAACACACTTTTTTATATCTGGCCGTCTAATTTTTATGATTTAGTTGCTGAAATGGTCATCTGCAAAAATAAAATTATTTGGCCCATTTTGGTAACTAAATCAAAATGTTAAAGCGGCCAGATTTATGTAAAAAAATGTTTTATAGCTAGGTAAGTAAAGTAAGTGAGAACCGAACCGTCAGTCTAAAGCGAACAATCCAAGGACAATGGCAACGTCGGAAAAACAAAGACATAGCATGAGCACGTCACAGAAAAGAAAATGAAGACACACATATATACAAAAATGAACAACACGGACCCAATAAAAACCATGGGTGAGATCAGGTGCACCGGTAGAGTAAGCATCTCCTGCTTCTTATAAGA
>MJUU01009143.1:32460-72798 GCA_002080025.1 Modiolus philippinarum
ACCCGCCGTGTTGAACATGTCAACTCCGGTAGTAAAGTCAAATCCGGTAGAGGAAAAACAAACTTTAGTGGCAAAGAGAAAAATGTGCTGTCATCTGGGAAACAGATATGCAATAGCGGTCCAAGAATTCACTTCAAAAACATTATTTCATGACTCTTATAACGTGACGTTGTTTTCTATACTGTGACGTGTTGAAAAGTGGATTCAAGAGCCTGGATATGGTCTATTGAGAACGTGGACACCAAGACACCCACACTTACCTATAAAATATCGACTTACCCGATTTGTTGAATATAGGTCTTTTGAAGATACTTGACATACAAGTAAGACCAGAAATGTCAGTAATATAGTACACGTCTCCTTAAATTGCATTATAATACCACAAGACAGGTGTTGAATATAGAATGAATAGTTGATAATCTGTCGGAAAATACGGAGAAATTAAACTGAGGAATCTCTTTTGACGCTTTTATATGATTTGGTTCTGTAAAACGGGATTGTGTTCTGTCGTTAGTCTTTTCTATGTACCTTTCTGCCTACAATTATAAAATCATGAATTAATCGTACTTCAGAACGCATAAAAAATTAAGTGTTCTAATATGAATAACTAATTAAAATACAACTTAAAAAGTAAAAGAAAAAAAGAAGGTCTGCAGCCCTTTTCACAAAAAATCTCACGATAAAAATAGTCGTAAGTCTTTAACATTTCATATTGACTTACGATTAAAATTTATCGTAAGATTTTTTGTGAAAAGGGCTGCTGGACAACAGTCTTTACAGAAGCGAACGGCACAACAGATGTTCAGAATTACATGTATTAAAACAGTTTTATCGTGGTCAGTAGATGTCAATACAGACGGTCTTATGGCTTTAACGTATGGCTGACTGAGACTTCATTGAAATTTGCAGGGCATCTTATATTACTTCTGGGTTCTATTTCAGTGATTCGTTAGCTCCTGTTTCTTGCATGACAGTCCGTGTTCACTCTGTATATCAATCGAAAGAGACTTAAACAATTGTGGTTTTAAAATTTAACATGACTTTTGCAATATTTAATTGAAGTGCTTGTTTGATTTAGTTTATCTTAATCTTCTCTTATGGTGTGAAGAAAACTCTTTTGCTGCGACCCAAAACTTGTAACAATGGTCCTTTTAATAGCAGTAAAATCCGGCTAAAAATTTCCTGGGAAGACATGTTACATGCACTTGCAGGAGTGGTTTTAAAGGAAAATATATAACAGGGCAATATCTTATACCCGATTTTAAAACGTCTTTAAAAATTTCTTCTTTCACCTTGAAGAACTTGTTTTGATTTTGAAGACAAATACCAATTACTTAAT
Organism: Modiolus philippinarum; assembly: GCA_002080025.1. Classification (NCBI taxonomy): domain Eukaryota; kingdom Metazoa; phylum Mollusca; class Bivalvia; order Mytilida; family Modiolidae; genus Modiolus; species Modiolus philippinarum. Next base: position 33,800 of record MJUU01009143.1, read on the forward strand.
GTCCATTTATAACAATTATCATATACTAAGTTAAAATAAAATAAAAAATTTCCCATGTGATAAAACAAGAAAATGTAACAATATTTCAAAATTTCACCAAAGCGCGAAGAAGCTCGGACTGAAATGATATAATTATCAACTGCTTCTGGTAGTCCGTCACTACTGGGAAGCTTCGTCTCACGCAAGTTCGTATATATCCTCTAAAACGACAAACATTGCATACGATATCATCATAACAAATGAATTATAATGACAATGTCAGTCTAAATGAATAATTCAAGGACAATTGCAACATTAAAAAAAAAACAAACAAAGAAACAAAGACATAACATGATTACAGCACAAAAACGAAAAATGAAGACACAAACGCATACAAAGATGAACAACACGGTCCTTATAAAAAAAAACATAGGTGAAATCAGGTGCAACAGTAAAGTAGGCATCTCCTGCCTCTTATAAGACACCCACCGTGTTGAACACGTCAACTACAGTAGTGAAGTACTGGAAAAATATCAAACTTTAGCTGTAAAGGGCAAGATCTGTTGTCATATAAGGAAACAGCTATCCCGTAAGGGTCCACATTATCGTGATGTCGACGTAAAACTTTTTTAGTTATTTGTTACATACCATTGCTTAAGGGATCTTTAAAAGGGCAACGAAGAATATTTTTCAGTTGAAAATTCTTTTATAGTTGATGTAAATTTATAATATACAATTATTGACTTTGATATAGGTTGCTGCTGGGATTTATCAACCTGAAAAAAGTTATATTCACCGAGCCAAAGGCGAGGTGAATATTGCTTTTTGAAGGTTGATAAATCCCTGCAGCAACCTATTTCAAAGTCAGTAATTGTTTTATTATATGATTATAATATACGCAAAGAATTAATTAGGAAAAAGACGAATTGTAAATGTTTTCATCCGAACGTCATCATTATTTATTCATTTGTTTGTAATTTTTTTTACTATCCTTTTGTAGTTTATCCTTTTGATAATAAATAGCAAATTTTTGCCTTTTATTAACAAATTTGAAAGTTTTAACACATAAAATGAAAAATTCTTCCAAAAATACAGTTCTCTCTAAAATAAAATTGACAATGGGAATTTGGAATTTTTATTTCTATTTTCAGCCAAAATTAGGTTGATATTACAGTCCACATAACCTGTAGCTTTTTATAGCACATTTGAAGTTGACATGGTACATACTCATTACCTTTCAAGAGGTCTTCAGCCAATTAGAAAACAGATATAATACAATCATATAATAAAATAAAATATCATAGCATGCCAGTTTTCATATCACACCTTTCATCTGACCTCGGTCATATTATCATCCCTTGACCTGGCGGCTGTCGGGCTGATATTGCGACCTTGTGCTGATAAAAGGTGTGATATGAAAATGCCTTGTAAAAGTATATTGATATCAACTGATAACCAATTTTGACGACTTACACCAGACATATGTACGTATGTACAAAATCAATGTTTTTATCTTTACTGAATTATTTATTAAGATATCAATTAGAAACCTCGGTCGGTTATCTCCCTGCACCAAGTTAGTTATTTATAGTTAAGAGGGAGATAATTTTCATTTAAATATCAAAAGAGGTTATTGATATGCTAATTAAAATTATCTCAACTTTGAAGCATACAAAATTAACTTGGTACAGGGAGATAACCGACCGAGGTTTCTCATTGAACAGAAAGCATAAGGAATACAAATAAACATTTGTTATATTTTACTCGTCTTCTGAACGCTTTGCTTTAATCTGCACTGAACACACATTAGCGGTGGAATAACAAAATTTCGGCATGTGGCCATTTCGACAACTTATGTCTCTTCAGCGCAGATCAAATCGAAAAAGTGGGAGCCAAAAAAACCAACACTTTGCAAAAAACAGAAAAAAAACTAAAGCAAGAACAAGCGAAGGGCAGAGCTATGCAAGTGGGAAGTACTCCTTTGTTGTAAACAAAACGAAATGACATTCAAATTGACTTTAGCAATTGTATCGATGCCTCATTTACTTAAATTCGTGGGTCTCCTTGACTTCGAAAACAAGTTCTCTTAGAAAAAAGAAGGGAAACGGGGAATGTGTCAAAGAGACAACGACCCAAAGGGGAGTAATAACAACTCAAAGCTACCATAAGGTCTTTAAAGGAACGGTGAGAAAACCCCACACCCAATGGCAGGTCGGAGTCGGCCCCTGAATAAAGAGTAATCAAGTTCAGCGAAATAAACATCATCCTAGACTCCTATAGACATAAAGTAAATGAACTAGAAAAAAGACAAGACACACAAAGGCTTAATAAATTTCCTGACTTAGGACAGGCGCAAACCTAAACTAGTTTTATTGGGCCCAAACCTTCCCCCTAGCCAATGTGATAAATTAAAATCAACAGTAACAACAGTAAAAAACAGTTAGCAACAGGACTGAGTCAATTGTGAAAAAATAAACTGAAAGAACTAAATATACGGACATAAACATGAAATCTCTTAGTATACTTGTTTTGCTCGAATCTTTTTTGCTTATACCATCTATACGTCTTTGCATTTCTGATTTCAAAGTTAAAGCTAATGTATTTTTTGTGCCATATCCGACGTAGTGAAGTTGACATTTGGATCATCTGTGGGAATCTTAGCTCTCTATTTCTCAAGCTACATGTATCTATTTTTTTTTTTTATAGAAACCGATAAGTAAATTATCAAAATCGAATAAGTCTTGTCCAAATGGAATGCACCTTCCCTATTTTGTCCCGTCTGGTGTCACCACTGCACTATCAGGTTTTGTTCTGTGACGTCGTGGTACCGGGAAAATTCACGCACGAGGAACAATTTTTGAACATGCGTGAAATACCACTTTTCCCGCGAGTTACCTGATAGTGCAGCAGCGACACCAATCGGGAAAAGCCGGAAGGTGAATTCCATTACAACTGATCGTTGTAAAGTTCAAATTGAAAAAACAACTAAATGAGGATTTCAGTTACAGACTACAATTTACATGAGAACTCCACAACAATACAAAATAAACGACAAAAGCAAACGTAAACAACGATAGGAACGTAGGACGGCCGGACCTTTATTAAGCACTGGCAATTGCAAATCCAGCACTACAATGATAGGATCGACCCCCACCACCAATAAAGGAATAATTAATGTAGAAAAGATAACAGGAAACACGGACAATGGCAGAGAATAACAATTACAATTCTACTAGGAAAAAAACAAAAGACAAAAGACAAAAGGCAAACATAGACAACGATAGGAACTCGGATTGCCGGACTTGGTACCGGCACTAGAAAGCGCTAGTGGTAATGTTAAACCGATTAATGATCACCCTCCCCCACCATTTCTCTATCCTATGTCCCTATAGTATAATAAACCTATAAAAAAGCAATACAGGTAGACTACTTGCTCAAAGACCACATTGTTGAGAAGGAAAAAAAGGACAAAGCGTAATTTAGAAAGGTAGGTCATGGAGTGCTCGCAGCTAAACTGGCGGCTAGCTCAAGGAACCTGGTCTGCTGGTAAAACACTGCGGAAGGAAAATCAAATTTAAAACTTTCTAAAAGGTTTGGTAAAGTTTCGTCATGGATATTAATAGACATCGGCCGTATCAGTGAGAGAGCAATACAGAAAATCCAATAGAGGTATACAAAATGTACATTACTGTCTACAAGACCTTGAAAAAAGAGGATTGAGACAAAAATATAATTTGAAAAGAAAAGGTGGACCCGGGGAGTGCTTGCTGTTCATGGAGCTAAGCTGTTAAAATTCTGTTGCAATTTTTTTCCACTTTTCAAGATTTTTAGGACTCATACCGTCATTGCTCTGAACTTTCAGAGCTGACCATTTGGAGGGCTAATTGCAGACGTATGAGAAATCTGAACAATGAATTATAAGAAGAAATTGTCGCAGTCTTTAACTTTTTGCTAGGTATGAGTGTGGTCAATTCTGATGAGACACAAAAGTTAGTGCTTTTTTTTCAGTGTTCGCAAATTCCATATACCTGCCTTTATACTACAGAAGTCAAACGATATAAATGTAGCTTTGACTTATCATACGAAGTCACTTCGAATATAGGCTGCTGTTTATGCTAGGAATCAATTTACACTCTCAGTTATTTAGATATGATTTGATTTATTTTTGTCTGTAGTAGGAGTGAATTTTATTAACAACACTGTTAGAAAAAATATTCTACCTTACGACTCAGTTTTTGTTTCAAAGTAATTTTCCAACTCTCCTGTTGACCCTTATGTGTGAAATTCAAATTATTTTCTATGAATTCCTTTTGAAGGCAATGAAATCAAATACGAAACTTGAGCTTTTTGTATGTCTGGTTTTTCGATAAAGAGTGCTTCTCACGCATGGCACACATTTTCATTAAAAATGAATAAAACATTACAATTAAATAGATCTTTTTTTCATACCTTAAACATTAAAAAATAATTGTCTAAATTTATATTAAACGTATAACAAACAGTAACTTCGGTATTTTGTTATTTATTGCCATTGGGCCGATGCCTTTGCTGGTGAACTGGTCTCCTATGATATTCAACAAAGCACCAGCCAGGACTACGGTGCTGGCCCGAATACCAATTTTATTTTGAAACATACAATATCTAAATTTAAGAAAATTTTGTTTTTAACTAAGGAATATCTCCCTCTTGCAATGTTCAGCTCTGTCCTTAGCCGAATATTTGTTTTTCAAGTTATATCTTTTAATAATTTGTTTTCTATCAGTTTAATACACATATTTTGGTTAAAGGATTTCAAAATGTTTTGATTCATTTTGAACTGAAGAGACTTATAGCCATCTGCAGAAATATAATTCACAGTAACTTCGGTATTTTGTTGCATACACTATGCTTGAATTCTTTCTACATATAAAATTGTAAATCGTATATTGTTACGTTAGGAACAGCATTAGTCGCTTGTAAGACTTAAAATCAATGAAAATTGAGATTTTTTAAATGAAAAGAAATATGGAAGAAGTGATCCATATTATGAATTATTGATAGAGTTCAGTTACCCACGACAATATTACAACGAAATGAATTTCTATAAAATGTGAATATTTTCAAGCAAGGCTTACGGTATATACACTGGGTAGGAAATGCGACGCGAAAATTTCTTTTTCTATGTGATTGACATTTAATTTGTTAAAATGCGACTTGATAAAGTGTCTTATTTAAGCCAATAACAAATTACTTTCAACAAGGTTAATATTTCCTTAAATAAGACCCTTAAGACTAATTAAACACAATTCACGTAAATAAGCAAAATCTCGCGTCGCACTTCGACCCAAGTGATATATATTCAGAGGAATCACTACAGATATTTTTAATTGAATGAAATGAATAAAAACGAATCAAGAAACTATACTAAAAAGAAATATTTATAATTGCCAAAAATGGAAAATGATATTTCCTAAATACTAAATAAACAAATTAAGGGATATGGAGTAAATGTACACGGGACAAAATCCTTATAAATACGCGGTAAGATTAAGCAAATGGAACAACGCTTTCAGTATTGTTCTTCATCTTAAAGTCACCATGAGGACTTCAACAAAGAGCAAACGCTCTTACCTCATAGTAAGCACAAGACGGCCCAAAGACTGAATAGCATTTTGCTGCGTAATAGGGCGTTACAGTATCATCGATCACAGATTAACTGAAAAAAAAAACATTTCTAATTTTTGTAAAAATTGTTGAAACTAAGGAGTATCTCCCTCATGCAAAGCTCTGTCCTTAGCTGATTTTGGCTTTCTATTTAGATCATATTTGATTATTTGTCTATTAGTTTTTAAACATTTTTGACTTTATGGTCTTCCAAACGTTTAGATTTTATCAGCCCAGATGAGACATAAGTTGTCGAAATGCGCATATGCAGAATCAAAATTCACGGTAACTTCGGTATTTAGTTATTTGTATATGTTTAGTTGTTATTGTAAAACGGTTTTAGTTGGTTTTCAAGTTCTCCTATAAAAGTGTTATATGTATTTATTCCTTCGGGAATTCATAATATAACAAAACGCTGATTAATGCAGACAATATACCATTGGAAAGATTCGTGCTGAAAAATTAAACATTTGAAATACACGCATCTTATAAATTGCATAAAAACATGACAAGTTCGGCTAAAATTTCCAAATTTGAACTAGTTCTCCTTTGGTTTCAAACATTGTTAACTCTATATTGTTAAAACTGAACTACAAGATAAATCATTTTTTATTCGTAAATCATGCTTTTTCTAAATAATGGAAGAAATCGTCGGCCTAATCAGGCGTTTTGTCATTGGAAATGTCCATATATTTAGTAAACTGATAATTACGTACATTTAAAATGATCGCTTTTGGCAGATAATTCAGGAAAATTTAGCATGATTCTAAAATCAGAAATATTGAATCGGTTCATTAAATCTTTTTCCGCTAATCGTATTTTGCCAGTTCTCTGTTTTAACTCTCTTTCAACTGTATTTTCGTTGCTTAGCAACGACTTAATGCAACCACATATTTTCTTTTGTTAATTTTATGATACATGTACGGACATTCATCAGTAATTTGATATCTATTATTCATGAAATTCTTGTTTCTTTTTACTGTGAACGATTATGGTATTCAATATCATCAGAAACTTAGATCTCAGTAACAGTTAAATTTCGTGCGCTAGGACCCTTTGTGAATGAGCACCCAATGAACATGTTTTCATAACCCATGTATGTCTAAAATGAAACATTCGATTTCAATTTTCTTTTGCATTGCATGTGCTGTGTCTACAGTTAGAACAGTATAATAAAGGAAAATAATTTAAATTAACGAATAAGTATTTGCAAACGGATTCTAAAACAACAGCATTATGATTTCATTCATCTTTCTAAAATTAAAAGTAAGAAATTAGCATTTTCATTTTTAATTTTATTTCCCCGTTTTTCGCATATTTTGTTTAGCAATCGTGTGCTGAGATGGTGTTGATAAAAATTGACATCAAAATGAAGAATAGCAAGTTCGAAAAAGTGCTTTGAATAATTTAGATATTTGTAAATTTCGTTCTAATTTAGTCCAATTATGATTATGTATAAATTTAGTGAACTAGATATATGCGAGACAATAGCTTCAGTTTCGAGAATACTTATAAGTTATTACATTAATATAAGATATTATGTTATATATATAAATTATTAAATAAGTTTAAAAATTACCCGTTTGTGTATTATTGTCATCAAATATCCATTCTGTTTTAATTTTCACGTCTTCACTTGAAATTTATGTTTAATAAACGTTCAAACAATGGTCACCACATATTAGATCACTTTCATTTAAAATACATAAAGAAATCATTCGTGGGATGAAAGTCAAATATAGCTTTCCAATGTATTCGTTTGCCAAGACGAAAATATTATCTGATTGGGTAATGAAAAAGCTCATTAATATTCATGAGTAAAGACATGAATGACATTAATCACCACAAATCATCATATCGATGCTTGTGAAAGTGATTGATTTTTCGTACTCCAGTAAACGTTTTGATGATGTTGTAAGGAGTTGACAATCTTGCCACTCCAAAATAAAGATCAATACGATTTAACTTGTCATTAAAAATCAACAATAGTAAAACCTACTCCTTAATAAAAAGCTATTATATGTTTTAATTATTGATATTAAGAGAAAACTGATTACTGAAATTATTGACATGAACAACATATTAGCTACTTACATAAGTTGTAATATTTTATAAATTATGCAATATTTTTCAGCAAGAAACCATTAATAACATCTACAATATCGTTGAGGATACTACGTCGTCTTGAAAAATCTATTTTCAAAATGAAATATGATACTTTTATTTATAAAAGATTATGTATGTCTACTTGTAAAATGTACATTCAAATTCAACCTTGTTTCGTAATTTCTTATAAGAAGCAAGAGATGCTTATTCTACCGGTGCACCTGATCTCACCCATGGTTTTTATTGGGTCCGTGTTGTTCATCTGTGTGTGTGTCTTCATTTTTCTTTTTTGACCCGTTCTCAATTGGTGTCCTTGTTTCTTGGTGTTCCCGATGTTGCCTTTGTCCATGGATTGTTCGTTTTTTTTTTTGACTGACGGTTCGGTTCTCACTTACTTTAACAATTTATCACCAATATCAATACAGGAAGTTTGATCATAATGGAAATGCACTGCAACTTAACTACCAAATGGCTTTTTAAATACGATAAAAAGGGGATCAAAGCTATTTTGTCACCTTTTCGTCAGCCCCTTTCTACATTGAACACGGAAAAAAATTAAAAACCTTCGGTCGACTTTTAAATGATTTTATAAGAATCTTATCTCTAAAATCCATGTCTCATCTGTTAGTTCTTAGATATCAAATCAAAATTTGACTATCCAAGAACACGAGTCTTTACAAGAGATCACATTGTTAAATGAGTAAGACGCATACAACTTAGTGACAGAGTCTTGAAATTGAAATGTATCCCGATGTTATAATTTTCTAAGTACCTTTTTATCCCTTAATACGACTGTAAATTTCTATATGTATTTGCTACTTTGTTTTTTTCTTATAGGTAAGGGTCAGCTATCTTTCTTGGGCCACTTCACAACCAAATCATCATATTTGGCAAAAGGTTAATAGAGAAACTGAATTATCAAATATTTGAGAAAAACGACCCTTAAAACCATATGTGCATTTAGTTTCCTCTACATCTACTAAACCTTTTTCTGACAGCTTTTTATTTCTATTTTTACAAAAAGTCCAACATCTTGTTAAATATTAATACTAAAGCTTAATATTGTATTCAGTTTAAACCTCGAGGGAATCCCGGGATATAGAAATATGACCCAGTATTCCAGACTGCGAGGTACAACCCCTCCAAAACTGGATGTCCGTGGTTGTGCGGGATGAATAAATACACAACCTATCTTTCGGATGAGATGCAAACTCAGGTCCACGAGTTGGAAGAAATGCCTAGCTTCCTGTACTTTAAAGAACCCTTGTAGTAAGCTCTTTTTGAGTGGTCCGTAGGTGATTGGTTAAAAGGCTAAATTCCCCGCCGTTTTCGATTTCACCCTACTTTACCAGTGGCAGTCAGAATTTCCCGTCCCATGACCCTTTCCATACAGCAGAGATTATTTATTAACAAACTTGTTCTCGTCTTGATAAAGCTGAAATATTGCTCAGTAGACGTTAAACAATATTCAATCAATCAATCAATATATTCAGTTTATATATATATATATATATAAACATTGTAGTTCACACTATGAGTGCTTTAGTTCTTAATGTTATCTTTTTTCCGTGAATTATAGCCGACTCACGTCCTTGTTTTGTCTTTTTTTTCTCTGTTGCTGTTTTTGCCATGTCTTTGGACTTCGATTTTTCTGGTCATCGTTTATATTTTATCTGCACTGAAAAGACATAAATTGTCGAAATGCACATATGCAGAACCTAAATTCACAGTAACTTCGGTATTTAGTTATTTCTTACCACTGGGTCGATTCCTCTGCCGGTTGACTGTTTGTCCCCAAAGGTATTCACCAGCCCAGTAGTCAATACTTCGGTGCTGACCCGAAAGCCAATTCTATTTGGAATATAACAATATCTAAAATTTTGTAAATATTGTAGAAACTCCCTCATGCAAAGCTCTATCATCAGCTGATTTTGGCTTTACGTTTAGATCATATTGGTTATTTGTTCTCTATCAATTTTAAAGTATCTTTGAGTTAATGTCCTCCAAGCGTTTAGATTTTATCTGCACTGAAGAGACATAAATTGTCGAAATGCGCATATGCAGAACTTACTTCACAGTAACTTCGGTATTTAGTAATTCCCTTTTTCCTTCGGTATTCTACTGTCTTTGTTTTATAAAACAATCATATATGCATACACTAAATTTGTTTAATAGTAAATTATTCTGCTTTGGAGAAAGCTTCATGAGTGAGATTTCACTTGTTCCTTATCCAAACAAAATAATCAACAAAGATATTCTTAAAGCGAAATACAAACTCAAACTAGAAAAACTGTTGCTCACTAATATATATCCCCCTGCCCCCACCCCCCAAATAAAAGATCAAATCAAATTTTTAAATACATGGTTTACAACGGCAATATGTACTGAATATTCTGTGAAAGTTTCATTGAAGTTCAACACAAAGTGTGTACACCTAGGGCGGACGGACGAACGGACGGACAGACGGACGGATAGACGGACGAACAGACGCACGGACAAACGGAAGAACGGGCATCGTGATCACTTTATACCGTCCGCTAAAGCGGGGGATATAAAAATATCTAATTAAGTTTGAGTGGCTACTAGTTTATAAATCTACCAATTTGAAAGCGGATCTTATTGGTCCTTTCTTAAATGTGAGTATGATATAGTGTCGTGAAATGCTGAATATAATTCATTGTGCAGTGTATTTATACGCTCTGAAGTCCGGTAACAAATATATTTTTCCAACACACGTTCTCCAAGGAGCAAAAGGTAAAACAATCATTAATAACGCAAAAATATATTGCGAACGGCTACATCATACGCAATACTTTACTAACTTCACGTTTAACAAAATGATACCTAATTTAACTTTATTTACAATAACGGACAACTTTACAACTTTCAACCCGGATCTTCCAAGTTGCTGATAAAGGCCGTTTTAAGAAACGCACATATGTTTTGATTTTGGAAAATCACGTCACACCGCTACATTTTTAAAAACATTTAAGATTTTTTGGTCAAAAAAGGTCTTATTGCATTACACACAATAGTTGAAACTAAGAGTGTCAATAGCGTCTGCAAGTCTGTTATTCCCGAGAGTTCATTATAAAATCCAAATCGAAAGCGTGTCCTCCAAAGAATGACGTTTTAGAATTATGACATACAAAATTTTGTTTCAAACGGCAGATATTTTTGTAATAATGCAGATTATTGCGTACAGTTTATTTTTCTCAGAATTTTTAAAATTGACACTTGTGGACCCTTTACTGGATGACATGTTTTAATATGGTTCAATAGAACACAAATACTTGTTTTTCGGATAAGATTGTCATGATATTTGTGCTTCTAATTTTCGCCACTTATATAACTGTCTGTTTGCACCCCAACTATGATTCTTGTATATAGCTTCAGATTTAACGAATCTTACCGTTTAGATTGAAGACGACATGTGTCATTTTTGTACTACCCTTTTCTCTTAAATGTATTGATGATAACATTTTAGGTAAAGGGTGAAACAAATATCGTCTTCCACAAAATGACGTAATATATTCTCTATTCCCTATCATGTTTCATTACATAATGTTGTGTTACGAAATGATATTAAGAATTGTAAGAAATATGTGCAATTTTTGTAAGAAAAGAACAAATACGTCATTAGGAAATAAATTATTCAGTCGGAAATTGTTAATGACGTATTATAACATTTCATACCCTAATTAATTACTTAATAAAATATATTTCTTTCATGAAGAAAACAATTGTTTTAATTAAAGCCTAAACATGCTCAAAGAGAATAGCTTTAAAACAGTTTTTATTTTACACCATTTATGCCAGTTAACGTTAAATGTAATCTTAAGCTACGAAATTATGTTATGTGTTCCATTCACAATAGGGAATGGTCTTCCAAATGTTTTGATTTAATCTACACTGTAGACACATTATTCTTGAAAATGGCCAAATGCAAAACCTTATTTCAGTAACTTCGGTATTTTGTTATCCATTGAATATCTGAAAACGAGGGGGAGTTCTTTGCTTTTTCTCTCCCTAAGCAGTCTTAAAAAGTTTATGAAATTATCTTAAGCGAAATTATTTACGATTTAAATGATTTTTATACTGGATAAGTAGTATTCCAGCTAAGAGTCAGGCAGTGGGCAAAAATTTAGATTCTGTATTTTTTGGCTTAGTTGTATTCATTCAGTTGTATTTTGTTATTTATTACCACTGGGCCGATGGTTCGAAATGATTTTTGACTGGTCATATAGTTTGCATTTTTTTCTCAATGTGCCACCACAACAATGAACTTTGCCTGTTTCTTTGACAAACTGGTGCTCAAAATGGTTTATCGGCACGGACCATTTGATTTTCGGGGGGAGGGGGTGGAATTTTCACCCAAGCCGGGAGATGATTTTTTTTTCAGATATTCACTGTGCTATGAAATTCTGTTGAGCCAGGCATTTTTTCTTATGGGCCCAGGTGCTGGTCAGAGAACTTTTTGAGCAAAAATTGGGGTCATAATTTTTTTTCTAGAAAATACCACCCCCGAAAATCAAATGGTCCATGCATTAGTACGCAGGCATATAATCCTATGGAGGAGAAGGTCATACAATTTTAATTTAGATATTCTGGTGCTTTAGCGTCTGTTTTCTTCGATTTTTCTCTCCTGCTGACTCACTGTCGGGTCACAAGCATGGTACTTATAGTAAATCATATCGTTCATGTAATGCGGACATATTATATTTCATAACTAAACTACAGTCGTGTATACTTTTAACTGAAATGTATTGATGACCACAGTGAAAGTAAAGGATGTGCATCATATAGTCCCTTATCATATAACGTAATATATTATATATTGCTCTATTATGTTTCATTTCATAATGCTGTGTTACAAAATGATATAAAAAATGTTAAATCTGATTAAAAAAGAAACCTACATGTCATTGGAAAAAATTACTCACTAGGTCATTTTTGGTGACGTATTGAAATAATAAAAGGAATAGCACAAAACTCCATGTATATACAACCTTTTTAGCATGGAAAATATAACTGGTAGAATTTGATTTTTGAAAAAAAATCAATTGTATAATATTATTTAAATAACAAAATACCGAAGTTTCTGTTAATTTATATTTTGCATAGTGCATCTAGACAAGTTTTGTCTGATCAGTGCAGATCGAACCAAAACTTTTGGAAGTTCACTAACCAAAAACGTGTAAAAGTTGATAGAGAACAAATAACCAAAAGGATCCAAACATAAAAACCAAAGTCCAGCTGAGGACAGAGCTATGCATGAGGGACATACTCCTTACTTTTGAACAAAATTTTGTAAAATTTAGATATTGCAAGCTTCAATAAAATCGGTTTTCGGGTCAGCACCGATGTACTGACTACTGGGTTGTTGAAAAGCCTCTGTGAATAACAGTCCACAAGTAGAGGCATCGGTCTAGTGGTAATGAATAACGTTATACACGTTACTCGTCATTTATTTCTGTATATGCGCATTTCGAAAACTTATGTCTCATCAGTGCAGACCAAACTAAAACATTTGGAAGTTCATTAACCAAAAACTTGTAAAAGCCGATAGAGAACAAATAAACAAAAGGATCCAAACAGAAATGCCAAAATTCAGTTAAGGATAGATGATACATTTGAAAAGTATTGCTCAAAGAAAATATCTTTCAATATCATTTTACACCATTTGCGTCCTGGGAGCTGATAGAACAGCCTTTAACGTATGAATTCATGGCATACTAGTTACTGAGGTTGGAAAGAAGATTTTTTACCCCTAACAAGGCCATGGGTTAAAACAAATTACCCCAAGGGAACGAGCTTCCATTCAGTTTTTGTAACAGATGTACATACAGTGTATTTGCAAATGTAGAAGGTGAATTTTTGTTTCCGTGTCCTTTTAGATGTTTCATTCTCTATGATAGTCTATTTGGAAGGTCGTCGTTTATCATTTTTATTTCAAAATTCTAAACATGAAATTGAAGAATAAATTAATATGTAGATCCTGTGTCATCAATGCTAGTACTGAGGTGACCATTCGGTCAAAATCAAGATAAAAGTATTAAAAAGACGTAGATCATGTGGGTTCTGTAGTTTTCTTTATCTCTAGTTCTGGCAGATATATCTACGGGATCCATTTTGATCACTGATTTGATCATTTTGATTATTGATTTGATCGATGTAATGCTTGTTGTCTCACAACTGTGCAGAAGATTCTATCACACATATGTCTTTTGTGAATAATTCAAAGTGCAATCCGCTTTCTTGATGTTGTCAATGATTAGAGAATTCTGTAGTGGAAATTAGCTTTACTTTTAGAAACAGGTATCAACGACTGATTTTAGAACAAGTGTTGACCATGACTGCTTCTAGAACAATTTTATTGTATAATTACTTTTATAATTTTTAGAACAGTTCTATTCGATGCCTGTTTTTGTAACACTATTCTAGAATAGTCATAGAACTGTTTTAGAACAGTACAAGTTCTAAGATAACCAAGAGCAGTGATAAGAGGTTCATTAAATATAAAAAAGAAAGGAAATGGGGTAAAAGTCAAGGAGACAACATCCCATATCAAGGTTAAAACGACCAAAACAAAAGGGTCACCGTACGGTCTTCAACACAGTGAGGAACCTCATACCATGTAGCAAGCCCTAAATGGCACCAAAAAGGTAAAAAAAAAGAATAAATCAATGGAAACAAACGCATCCAATAACGCAAATATCAAGAAACTAAAATTTTATACGAAGACAAGGACAAGCCAATGACCAACATATTCCTGACTTGGGACAGGCGCAAAAATTGCGATGGGGGTTAGTAGCAAGGTAATAACTAGCAGATAAAAATACCAAGGTGACAACAAAAGGTGAACTATCGAAATATATTTTTATTGCAAAAGATATGAAGATTAATAGGAATTTATATGACACCATATAAAAGATCAGGGATATCTTTCACAAGTGTGAGAAGTTGCGTATTTTCCTGAGTGAAACGAGGTTATAAGACATAGGATTTCTTACTCAACTGGAAGATATCATTTTTTAAAAAATTTTGCTACATGTAAGAGACTATTTCTTCTGTTAAATTACAATGGTTAAAGCAAGAAAGTAAAACTTGCCATTCATTGTGGGTTTTTACTGTGACTTCGATATCATTAATTGAGTTCATTGTGTTCACTGTTACATCGAATAAACCGCATCATTGGATTGGACGTTTGTCTATGAAAAACAGTTTCACGAGACCCTGTCTTCTATGGGTTGCTTACACGGAAAATAGTATTTTTCGGAGAAGACGCAATCTTATGACAAATAATTTATAATAAAGAAGATCGCGGTACACTTGATTTTTACAGGAACTGGTGCAAGTTGTAAACAGTTTTCGGAAAAAATGTGTCCGGAATACAAGTATTCATGGGAATATCCATCCACATGGACAGAAATTTTGGAAAAAATTTTCTTCCGACAAATTTTGCTTTTGGAAGTGTATTCCAATATCATAAATTTTCCCCATTACTGTGACACTCTCACCGAACATTATGGTCTCACGATGGAACCAGCATAGCCATAGAGAATTATTTACTCACAAAATTGAAATGTCGGACGAAAAAAGATTTGATGTTGGTACCCCTAAGACGACATTTCACCGTTTTACCATCTGAGCTATAGGTGTACTCGAATAGCGTTTATAGGGGGGTGTTATATACCTAGTACGGTACTTAAAATTTTATAAATAGACGAGTAAGCTTCATTAGCACACCATTACTTTAAGAGTGAAATACATGTAACAAAAGACATAGATTGTAATAAATTACCGTCTGGTGATAGCTACTTTGTCAAATTACTGGAAAGATAAAATCCGAACATTCAGAAGACAATGATTACGCAAAATTAGATATGGGCAAAACCACGAACCAGGTGAATATTTCTTAGTTTTGTAATTTGACTAAACTTTTACACTGTACGTCATTTAAAATTTGTGAGCATTGATTTATCTGTGCAAGTTTAATTTAGCAAAAGATATAATTAACTGATGTTAAGCACTTACTTGATGATGATTAGTTCGCTTAATATTTGAAATTTCACACTCTTAGTCATTCATATGATTTTAAAGAACAATTATACAGCTATAAACTTTTTCTTAGATATTCTAATGTATTAGTCTAGACATGCTTGGAAATTTGGTCATCGTTACAATTTGAGCTATTTTAAGTTTCATCACACTTTTATAACATTAAAAGAAGGCTGGTAGATAATGATCTAGATCAACTACCACACATTTTCCGACATTTCTTTGCTTAAGGTAAATGGACCCTTATATTTTCACCTGTGAAAGTGTGAAGTAAATTGCCAACATAGAATTGTCATATTACCACCTTGAAATCACCTATAAAAGGTATTGGGCACACTACTAGTTTTTTTTTCTAGTATTACGGTAAAAGCCTTTTTTAACTAGACTTATATAAATTGCAGGAGATAGCTAGGCAAGTCCATTTTCTAAAATAATTAAATGTCTTTGATCCACGTGAAAATGCCTTTAAGCAGATTCTATCTTAGTATTCGGATTGAAAATTTATTAAGATGAGTTATCATACTTTTTCGTGAATATTTCCAACTTTCAATATTTAATTGCTAGTAACAACAAAAATGTTCACCATATCAAGGTCCGAAATGCTAAAGGCTAAACGACAGAAAACTTACAAAACTACCGGAAAATTGCAGCTGCAATGGTCCTGACTTGGTACCGGTATTTCAAAAGATACCGTCCTAGAAGCCTGATTGGGTTTTGTTGTCCTATAATCATGTCGTTCTTGTTATATTGTCTCTTGTTTCTACTCTTTTATTTTGCCATGTGTTTTTTGTACTTTATGTCATGTCATATTTTAGATTTTAAATTCATCCCTTTTAACAGCTCACATGTATCTCGTTATTTTGTTATTGGCCTTGAGAGCTGTTTCGCAACACATATTTTGTTTTTGTTTTGTTTTTGTTTTTTCTTTCTTGGTATACATGTGTTAAGCCAAAGTAATTCGATTCTGGTCATGACCTTTGTAATCCAAGTCTATTCTGCTCATTACTCTATTTGTCAAGTTTAATCTGACCATGACCTTTCTGATCCTATAATTATCAAATTGATTGTTCAATATTAGATTATCATACTGCCTGATAAATTACAATACTCTCTCCGTAAATACTAAAGTAATTATTATATAAAAAAAATGTGTGCACTTACGGTTCGGTTTTCAATTTAGGTATTGTCAGAAAAATTCAGTTGAATTGGTGGTGTACATTTTACTCGGGATTTAATCATTCCAAACCCCGAATAGGTACAAGAGATCAAAAACATGATAATCTAATCATTGACAATGGATCAATCATTACTTGATTGGTGAATGTTCATATCCATATCTTGGGGCATACAAATACACACTATATTTGTTTTTTTTAGGAAGGCTTAATATAAAGATAAGTGAATGATTTTAAATTATTAACTTGATTGTATTTTGTTAACACCTCATGTTGAAACTGCACTGGAAAAGTAGATTTAACCCAGTTCAAAATTTAAGGCAAACTTCGAGAAGTCATTCTGAAGTTTTATTTCAATACCGCTGTTTTTTATATGATGCGGTATTGAAAATAATCACCTTGATATTGTCACAGAATGTGGGTGCTGACGAAAAATGAAATTCAGCATCATAATAATTTCATAATAAAAAACCTCTCTTCTAAGAAAATATGGTCCGAGGATTTAAAAAATGCCTTTACAATCATTAAATGTGCTAACTAAAATATGAAGGTAAAAAGAATCTGTATTTGGGTACTATGGACTAAATGAAAAGGTCGTGTTAGCTACTTCTCTATTTTCATGTTCTCTTTGGGAACTATGGACTCAATCGTATGTACCGAGCATGTAAACCCTATGCTCTGTCTGGCAAAATCGACTTAAGTAAGTGTGTCTGGCAAGTTAAATTTCTATTTTATGTTATCGGTATAAGATGGACTTATTGGTATGTAAAATCTCTATTTTTATATTCTATTTGGGTAATACTATACTTAAATGGGTACTAAAATTTTTATTTTCATGTTCTACTTGTGTGCTATGAACTAAATCAAAAGTATCAGTTATGTAAAATTTGGGAAATATGGACTAAAAATCTTTCGATTTTGAAAAAAAATCTATTTTGCTCTATTTGAGTAATAAGGACCGAATAAAATATGTGCGTTATGTAAAATCTCTATTTCATGTACTTTCTGGGTATCTTTATAATGAAACTTTTGCTAATAAACAACCTCTTCATGGCTTCATTTAAAATTGAAGCAAGTGGATAACTGGGCCTCTTTGAACCAGATGAGCGACACATGCTTTCTTTTGCTCTGTTTTTATATCAAAATAAGAACTTATTTCTTTTCAGCTGTCCTCGACTTCATCGACAAAAGCTATTCACTTACTTTTGCAGCAATTGCGTCATTGTTGTCAGCATATTTTTGAATGATGCCTCAGTTTTTATAGGGGTTACAACTGCTAGACTAAGTGTTTCTTCCAATAATTCTTGTCCGAACGATTATTTTGAAATGGCTCAACATAACAATATCAAACTTTGCATAAAGTTAGACCACCATCTGAAGTTATTCACAATGGGTTTCAAATTTTCAAAATGGCCGCCATTTCCAAGATTGCTACCTATTTACGTTGAAAAATTGGGGATTCTATATCTCAGGAACTGCTTGGAGGAATTAGTTCATATTTTGTATAAATGTTCAGTAATATGAAAGGTGGGAATTTATGCGACACAAATTTTCAAAATGGCCACAGTTTCCAAGATGGCGGTTTAAATGCGTAAAAAGTTCAACTTCGTCCGAGTTCAACGAAAATTGATTTGTAGGTAGATTTTGACGCTGCTAATGAGATGGAATCGTTGAATTGGTAGTCTGGGGTGACATCGGCTATTGCTTGCAATTGCAAATTTAGTTAATTTTGTCTTTCTCGTGCTGTCTCAATTCGTGTTGGATATGATTTGAAGTGATTTTTTTTATTATGGAATTTCCCCTTTCATCATTTTTGCTTCGGTATTCGTACTTTGCCGATGTATCTAATATTTATTTCATTATAAAGTAGAATTCTTCCTTTTATTTACTTATTGATAATATAGTAGCATTCTTCCTAATGCAAAATAATGCAAAATATTACCTGTCTTTATCATGGTCAGTAAAATTTATTCATATAATAGCATTCAATTAAGGATATAAACCGTTTAATGACAGAGATACAGAGATTCTGAATTTTAATTTGACAACGAAGTGGAAAGTTGTTGTAATTTGTTTTTTATTACTTAAGTTCATGATTGATATTAGTTTTGACTACAACTGTTTAAATAGGATAATTACTTGTTCATCTACTTGTTTCATCGACAAATTGTAAATTATAAAGCTTTTACGGTTGTTCATATCGGTAGTATGACGTGTTTTATATGTATCGCGTTTATCATCGGCTCGGAAAAAACGCCTTGATTTTTAGTTATGATAAATGAATAGTTAAATCGATTTTGTAATTATTTGCTGTTGCAAAAAGGGGACTATAAAACATTGTATTGTTGGAGAATATTTAAATCGAGAAAGATGTAGAGATTGAACAAATTTATGACAAAAAGCAATACAAAAAAATAGTGTACAGTATTCTCATGTTCTTTCTAGTTCTGTCGATGATATTAATTGTTATTCTGTGCATTTCTATAAAAAAAACCTCATAGATATGAATAAATGTCTATTAGATGTCGTTTCCCCATATCATCCTATTATCATTCTTCGACTTCGCCTCGGGCGCTGGATAAAAGTGTCTGGCTGATACTAAAATGGCTTTTTGGAAAAAAAAGTTTTCTTCTCAATTACCTAATCCATGGAATGCGCCATTACAGCATCGCTTGGAAAAGATTTCTGACAATGCAGAACGATAACAAGGGCATGTTGCAGCCATATAAAAGCTGATTGTGTCCTTATCAAACATGCCTCTTACTGATAAGTAGTGCATAACCGCGCTGATATTGTAGAAACAATAAAAGGATATGAAATAAATGCACATGAAACAAAGTATTTACAAATATACGATTAAACCAATCAATGGTATGTTAGTCTCGTCATGTGACCCCCGCGAATTCACAATAAAATTGTAATTTGAAAATGTGTCCCGCCAAAAAGTGACGTTGCAGCATTATGACGTGCAAATTTGTGATTGAAACGTGATGTATATTTGATGAAAATGCAACTTCCGGGTACAATGTTTGTACCCAAAGTTTCAAAATTGACCGACTTACAGACCCTATTGTTGATCTTTATCTTTGAAGAATTCAACAATAAAATTTGTTCATACTTTATAGTATGTTTAAGTCATTTTCTTTCATTGCAGCTAAATATCGAGCCACAGTACAACAATATTATTTGTTCCCAGTGCCGTCTTGAACTTACTGTGAAGTCTGAGTAAAGCCCATTGTTGAATGCCTCATGGTAATTTCAAGATGAAGAACAACAATAAAAGTCTTTTTCCATAAATGTTTTAACCATGTCTTTGTAGAGACTTTATCTCATTTGGATTTACTCCATATCAATTCACTTATGGATAAGGATATCAACAAACTTAAAATTCGCTGCTTTTACAGTTATCAGATATCCGACAAAAAGACTAATAGAAGGCAACCAAAACATGTTAGTAACCACAGGGCACTCAGTGAGTGAATTATAGTAAAACAGTGCTATGTAGGCACTAGAAACAGATGGTCAGAATTTTAGGTGGGAATTATAAAATGAAATACTTATAATAAAATGCCAAAGATTTGAAACTGATATGAAAGTGCACATATGTAAGAAATTATTTCAAGAACTACTTGTACCACACCATAATGGAAATATATATATAGAGCATACAATCTTTTCACAAGAGAGACATACTCCTGTCTAAAATTAGTAATGACAGTACACGTACTAAATGCACATTAGAAAAAGTCTCTACAAATACATGATAAAATAAATATGTCTTCAATATGTTTTGTTTCATATCCGAAATGATACTGCAGCGTAATTTCAGAAAAATGTAAGAATGTTTAATATTTAATTTTTAAAATTTTAAGTTTTTTATAAGTTTTAACATAAGCTGTCGAAATGAGTTACTTCGGTATTTTGTTAATTTCGGTAATTTCGGTAATTTCGGTATTCTGTAAAAATTAAATCTTCTCCGTAGGTATAGCTATATATATATATTTTTACCTAATATATTAGGAATTGAATAAAAGCTTACATAAATGCGTGTCATACTTGTTTCCTCTTTTTCAATGCAAAGGTGGTCAGCAAAAAGTTCAATAGAGAAAATATCTGCAAAGTACTATGTTTCTGAACACTTTTTGATATATTAAATTCTAATCATTTTTAATTCATTAAATCATATTGCCAGTAGTCATCTTATAATGTTAAGGGGTATCCTTACTAAATGTAACATAGGTTGAATGTTCATTGCAAAAGTGTTTTTAATTACATGTTGTCATAAAACAAATATCCTGATTTAATATTAATATGGAATTATTGTCGTTTGAGAGTTAAAACCCGCAATCGATTTCTTTTACATTTCAAATTTTTTTTTCATTTTCATAACCCCGGTTCCCTGCAATTTGTCTTATTTCCTGGAAGGTATTGAAGACCATATGGTGACCCAAAGATGTTTTGATTTGGGTCATTTTAACCTGTAGATGGGATGTTGTCTCCTTGGAATTTACCACATTTCCTTTCTTTTTCATTTCATTATACATTTAGATTCCTTTAAGAGATTTCCGGAGTTTTTGGGAACCCAACTATAAATTCATACCATGACGGCACGAAATTGCGCATAAATAGTTAATGGGAAATATCCCCTTTTAAATCAACCCAAGACACTTAAAATCCATATTTCATGACAAAAGTGACGATTTTGTCTTTCAAATTTTTAACTTTCCATTTTTGAGTGATAATGTACCCATATCTCTGGCTATGGTGTCTACATTTCACAGCTCATTCGCTACTGTCGTGCATGGGATGTGTAAGCTGATTTCGTCAACAGAGCAAAACACTACAGTCTCAAAAGCTGCTTAGCAAGGGTTATGATCATCTACTGTTACTGTGTTTCAAGTAAAAGCTTGTACCAAAATTCTTGCTTGCAGCTAAAACTGTTTTACAAATTGACAGAAAAATTGGTCCATTGAAATTGGTTATTGATTAATAATGAATGGGAAGGTGTGAAAAGTAGGCTTATCCAAGTGTGACTGGTCATTGTCCAGTCTCTCAATTCACCAGAATACTGTAAATAGAGTTCTGTTTATCGTTTTGTGAATTACCAATAAAAGAAATATAGGATATTTAGTTTTTGAAACGGACTTTATCACGGCGTAGCGCATCAAGCTCGCCCAAACGGGCTCACTTGATACTGGCCGTGATAAAGTCCGTATCAAAAACATAATGTCCTATATTCCATATATATTGACACTCCTCTTTTTTGAGGGGTTCACAATGCTAGCGCTTTATTATTTGTGGCGTTTTTATCCCTTTTTCATCTTCGTCATTAGCTGTTACCGTCGGTATGTGTTCCTTATATTGCAATGTACTCTGATTTTATGTATGTAATGAAGAGTTCTAAAAGTACAAATAGTCATTTTACCTTCGTCTTAGAATAGACCTATTTTATTTTTTTTTATCATATATTAATTTCCTTTAAGTAGACTTGAAATGCAAGAATAAAAGTCTATATTTAGATTCTTAGCTTATACTTTTACAGATATTGCAATATTATATAATTTCTTCATTTGCACAGTGGATTTTATCCAATGATCGGGAAGTGAATTTTTGGCCGACCTTTCAAAATGTTTTATGTGCTTGTTTCATAAAAGTAAAGTTATATTTAATTTTGAATGCCACACTCAAACATATGGTGTGATGAATTATACTATTTCATTTGCTTTGAATGTACCCTTTGGTATTTGTCAACTTCTAAAAACAAAATATAAAAATGAAAGAACAATGAAATACTAAATTTTATTAAACAACATTCTTTTTATAATTTAGATGAAATATAATAATATGACGTCAGTCTTTGTCGCCGGTTTATGTTATTTGAAACAATTTGATATTAATTACTATACCACTATATTAATTTCACTACCGGTAAGCTATTTCACAGTGTAAAGAAATGACTATCACATGCACTTCAAATTTTATTTGCTTCTCAAATATTGCCATTGTCCTGGGATAATAAAACTTTAAATGTTTTTTTAGGAAAATTTTGTGAAAAATCAAGGAGTATATCCCTTTTGCATAGCTCTGTCCTTAGTTGAAATTGGCTTTTCTCCTCAGATCCTGTGTGTAACTTGTTGAAGTTGGCTTTTCTCCTCCTTAGTTATGGTGTAGTTGTTCGTGAAAAAATTTCTCTTATAGATATACTGTCAAACTTTCAAATGTTATCTTTTCTTATTTTTTGTAATTTCAAAATGTTACTCTGACCATCTGTTTATAGTGCCCACATCTGACTATTTTACATTGCCAAGTTTTTACAGTCGACATGATGAGTGCCCTGTGTTTGTCAACATATTGTCCCTAGCAACTCCTTATTAGGTATGCGCAAAGCTCGTTGCTAAAGGCCTCATGGTGATTCAAAGATGAAAAACAACAGTTAAAGCGTTGTTCCTTTAATTGGTTCTACCATGTGTTTGTAGAGAATTTGTCTCGTGTGCATTTTCTCCATATCGTTCATTCTTTATCACAATACCTTCGATATTTTTTTTATCATTTACTCCGAAAGAATAATGTGATGAAATTATTAAAACATATTTATCATCTGATTTTAAATCGATAAAAATTTTAAATGAAAAGATATGGAGTAAATGTACATGATACAAAGAATCATAGGTGGTAAAAATCGAACAACGGTTTTATAAAACCTTAAGTTGGTAGACCCAGGGTATAGGAGATAATTCATTTTTCTGCACAAATTTCTTGTTTAATTGATATGAATAAAACAAAAGATTTAGAAAATTTATCATAAATAGAAACAAAATATTCATGTTATCATAAAACTGCACTCTTTTATAAATTACATCAAAGTGCCTACATTAAAGTATCTAGGTGTTGAATTCTATCTTAAAAATATTAAAATAAATGAAAGTCGGGTTTTTGGAAAAGGAGGTATTTTTTTTCTGCTTGGCGTTCAGAATTGAAGAATATTAAGACTTTTAGTGAAAGTTTTCATAATATTGTGAAAAAACGGTGCAGTGAATTTTTATAAGATTTCGATAGAAGTCATACGTGTGAAGGACCTTTTATTTCCGAGTTTAAGGAGAAAATTGACTCTCAGGATTTTCATCTAGAAGAAATTGAGTTCAGCTGTGTTTTCAGTTTTGTTTTGACAACGTAATTTAATTTTACTTCAAATTTACACTTTTGGCATGCTTATGATTATTCTTCTCTCATATTTAGGTTTACAAGTTTCTATGGAGAAGTTTGGCAATTTATAATCTTTTTATGCCAATTCTTATACATCTACAGTACATTAGTATACGCTTCATAGTGATTTCTGAACAAAATTTAAGACCCCAAAGATATGGGTGTCTCAGTAAACTATAAATCAAAAATCGTACGATGAAAAGTTTCAAAACTTTTTCTAGAAATATATTAGCACATGATTGTTTCATATTGCTAATTTCAAGAAAATTCTATGTATGGAAAATTTTGGGGTTGCCCTGGTCTACTAACTTAATTAAAAAAATGTTCGCATATTTTTGCCTGTGTTGTAGGCGAAAAGTAACATTGCTAAAGGACCGAAAAGAATATTTCATTCAGATTTTTAAAAAGTTTTTAAAATTTTTTGATAGTGAATGAAATCTTGAAATGTTGAAAATAGTCCTCTATATAACCAAGTTTAAGGTTATCCATTGTGGTCAAACGGGGGAAGGTCCAATCACTAGATCATCTTTTTCTGGAACTTTTCGTGCAAAATCAAATTTAGGCAAAATTCTCAAAAAAGAAAAAAAAATGTACTACAAATTTTCTTTTTCACGTGTCTAGATCCGCTGGTTGGTACTCTTTGCTATAATTAGTAGAATATATAAATCGTGCATCTTATTGCAAAAGCGATATAATATAAACATTCCTTTGACAAGTGCGTGCTTGACATTTTTTTTTACATATTTACTTACTTCGATCCTTTTAAGAAAAATTGATCTCTGTTTATTTTTAATGACAAACGACTCGAACATACGTTGAGAGGAATTAAACACAAATAATATATTATAAAATATTTCAGTCTTCTTTGAATGTGCCCTTTGATATTTGTCAATCTCTCAAATCAAAATATAATGTAAAAAGAAATATTTAATATAAAATTTCTATAATAAAAAACATAACTATTTAGATAAAACATACCGATATAAGTTGACGTCAGCGTCTGAAACTGCTACATAATAATTGTTTACTTTACCACAATTTTTAATTCCAAATAAAATAAAACTAAGCTAGATGAAGATCGCAAGATAGGCTAAACATCAAATCTTCTGCTAACCCGAAAACTGACTTTATTGAAACTTGCAATATCTAATCTTTACAAAATTTTGCTTAAAACTAAGGAATATCTCCCTCATGCATAGCTCTGTCCTTAGCTGAATTTTGGCTTTTCTATTTAGATCGTGTTGGTTATTTGTTCTCAATCAGCTTTCACACGTTTATTGTTTGATGGACTTCCAAATGTTTTTCGTTTGATCTGCATTGAGGAGACATAAAGTGTCGAAATGCGCACATGCAGAAAATTAATTAAGAGTAACTTCGGTATTTTGCTATTAATTACCACTGGGCAACTTGCTCTGCTGGTGGACTGTCAGTCCTCGAGGGTATTCACCGACCCAGTCAGTACTTCGCTGCTGACCCGAAAACCGACTTTATGGAAACTTGCAATATCTAATTTTTACAAAATTTGGTTTAAAACTATGGAGTATCTCCTCATGCATAGCTCTGTCCTAAGCTGAATTTTGTCTTTTCTATTTAGATCCTTTTGGTTATTTGTTCTCCGTCAGCTATTACACATTTTTCGATTGGCTGACTTCCAAATGTTTTGGTTTGATCTGCATTGATAAGACATAATTTTTTCGAAATGTGCATATGCAGAAATTAAATTAACAGTAACTTCGGTATTTTGCTATCTTAAAATGCAATGGAGTGAGCAACACATGGACTCAATTTTCAAATAGATTTGTCCCTTGAATTAGGCTCTAGGTTGTAGAAACTTGATTAAAAGTATACTTTCATACAAAAAAAAAAAAACAAAACAGATTTTTGTTTGAAATTTTGTAAGAAAAAACACATAGGTCAAAAATGAAGGCTGTTGGTCTCGGATATTACAAATAAAATCTCCTTATTTAAAAAAAAAAACGGCTTGATACACAACTTATCTTGTATATCCGTAGGATTAATGTTTATCCGCGCATGAATTGGACAAAATGAAAAGGCATTCATTTAATTTGTCATATAACTCTTTTCTCTCAGATTAAAAAAAATAAATTCTAAAATATATTCGAACTGTGGCAAAACATATGGATAAAGTCAGAAGATTCAGAAAATGAGAGCATCTCGTTATTTCAATTCTAAATGAATATTAACATAACACCATGTTCTTTGGCTAAAAAAGATTTAAATCTCGTTTAAATTTAATGCTTAGAAAACAAATGTTTTGCCCTATGTCATACTAGAACGTACGTCAGGAATAAGACAATTCGATTAATACATTGGCAAAGGCATACCGAGGAAAAAATGATGAAAGGGGGAATTCGAAAATCAAAAATCCGAAATTACGCAAATCATATCCATCACAAATTGTGACAGCATGACAAAGACAAAACAAATAATCAAATATGAACAAGAACGCCACAAAACAAAAGCACTAACAGTCTGAATCCCAACAAAAACTGAGTTATCATCAGGTGCTCCGGAAGGGTAAGTGTATAATCTGCTCCACGCGCGGCATCCATTACACCGCCAATGAAAAGTCACAGTCGATCTTTTTCAATCCGGTTATCAACTCTTGATCTGCCCAAAGGTACAATGTATCTATTCCCATCTGTGAGATAGAAACATTGTAACGGTCTGTCAAATCACGGTGAAGAAAATTAAGAAACTCAGAAAAACATCGAGGTACTTTGGAAACAAATGCAGATATGCTTGCTTGTTAACACCTGTTTTATTTCCATAGGTCATAAATACATTTCATCATATTTGACAATTTGAAATGCATCTTTGTCTAAGCTGTTTCCCTTTAAGAAGAGGAAGTAAGAAATCCTTTTGTTTCTAACCGTTTTCAGAATTCGTGTGATTCCTCATGAAAATAAATAAAAGTGACAACAAAAGTCCGAATTAATCAAAGGGAGAGACCAGTAAGGAAAATCCGTATAACATTCGACTGAATCAGGGAAACACAACCCAATACACAACATTTTTGGCAAGCCGTCATATTCCCGACTTGGAAAGGGCATTTTATAAATAAAATGTTGGGTTAAACCAGGTTTAATGATGCATCAACCTCCTGCTTATATGACGACTAACTACATGTATAGCTTCTGTGTGCCCAGATTGTGTTAAATGTCAAAGCCATAATATTGTCAAAACCTAGAATTTTCAAACTTAACACCGACGTTTTGTAAACTACGTGTCTGCAGATGGCCATTTTAGTAACATAAACAATGAAAGGATATGGAACACATGAGACTGAGTCTCTACAAAAACATGGTAGAACCAAAGAAAGGAATAGGGTCTGTAAGTCTCGTCATGTGACGCCGAGAAATCACGATAAAATTGTAATTTGACAACATTTCCCGCCAAAATATGACGCTCGAGAATTATGACGTTCAAAATTTTTGTTTGAAACGTCATATATTTTTGTTAAAAACGCAACTTTCGGGTTCAACTTATGTGCCCGGAAGTTTCAAAATTGGACGAGACTTACAGACCCTATACAGCTTTCATTGTTGTTCTTCAACAACTTATTTCTCTTCGGTGCAGATAAAATTAAAGCATTTAGAAGAACATAAACTGAAAGATGACCAACGAAACATTTAAAGAAACAAATATTTGAATCGGTGCTTCTAATGGTGAATTGCAAGTCCTCGAGAGTATCAATTAACTCAGTTGCTGAACTGAAAACTTGTTTGGAAACTTGTATGTACTTTTTATAAGATACTGTTTTAAGCTAAGAAGTAATTTACCCATGCAAAGCTTTATCCTTTGCTGATTTTGGCTTTCTATATAAATCCAATAGGCTATTGTACTTTGTACATATTGTGGTAGATGTTGCTGATTTGACCTACACTGATGAAACGTAAGTCGTCAAGAAAATAATTTCTAATGTTTTTGTATATTAGGTTATTCATATTACTAGCAAATCTTGAAATTGTCTAGTTACAGGATTTCTACCTACATATCCCCTTTGGGAAGAGTAAACAGATTTCACTTATCCGAATTGAAAAAATCACATTGTCCATTTTTTCCCAGCAGAAATTGTTAATTAAAGTTATATGCGCAGCAGTAAATTGGACATCAGTTAAAAAACAAATAGTACATGTATAAAGACACTCTGATACAAATGGCATTGTTGTATTATTCGTTTAAAACACTGTTTACTATCATGATTATGATTTGTAAATTTCTGGTTCCCTTTTTTGACTACTTTTAGATTATGGCTTTCCATATTGTTTGATTCTTATGCTGCTGATGAGAGGTCACTCCTTACACGTGTACAGCATAACAAAATTTACTGTTCATTATGTAACTTAGGTATTTTGTAATTTATAATTCATTGAGCTTTTTACTAAATTAACTTCACGCTTTTTATAGTATGACAAAGTTATTGGATAAAAATAAAAACTCAAAAAAGTTTATGATATTCAAAGTGGAGACTTGTTTTCAAGTTTACTTATTTCAATTATCAATTTAACCAGTTTGATTATTAAGTCTGTTTTTTTGCTAATGTAGAAGAAGAACCAGTACATGCATCATCTGTGTTTGGTTGTGTTCTTCTAAACAGGGAAAACGGGAAAAAATGATAAATCAAATATTGTTGAAGACTAATGGCATTTTCTAAGTCAATTGCGGCAAACTTAGTTCTCAAGGAAAAGGCAACTAACAGTCAAACATACGATTAACAATCCCGCACAATAAAATAATGTATTGTTGTAGCTGATGTATGATATCAAATCAGCGTGCAGGCTAATAAGACTCCGAGTGAGTTGAGTTTGACCGGTTTTAGATTTAATAATAGATATCATCGACAAAAGTCAGTCTTAAGGTGTTTTAATTCTTTCCTTCATTGGATAGTTGAACATGCAAAGGCGTCAAAAATATCTTACATATTTATTCTACGACTTTTTGTCCTTCTGCAAAGCAGAATTTTCTCAATGCATTGACACCATATGTGACGAATTATTTGTAGTAAAAACTCTTTCCAACCTCCATGAAAACTACGTCATTGACCCTGCAGACAAAGCTTCTAACAACATACTGTTTGTGTGTAAGAAACACTATCTCGACTGCCTGGTGAAGGAGATGGGCATCGACAGTTCATCCGGAAACCCTACTTATACCCCTACTACAATGTCGAGGGATGAGATTGTAAAAAAATCACACTTCAGTTTTAGCATCATTTGGCATAAAAGCAAATGATGAAAACAATCAACTCCCTTACATCTACTGGGTACCTACGTCATTGTCCCTGCAGACAAAGCTTCTAACAACATACTGTTTGTGTGTAAGAAACACTATCTCGACTGCCTGGTGAAGGAGATGGGCATCGACAGTTCATCTGGAAACCCTACTTATACCCCTACTACAATATCGAGGGATGAGATTGTAAAAAAATCACACTTCAGTTTTAGCATCATTTGGCATAAAAGCCAATGATGAAAACAATCAACTCCCTTACATCTACTGGGTACCTAAACTACATAAGAATCCATACAAACAGAGACTCATTGCCGGATCTTCCAGATGCACCACTAAACCTCTTTCACAGCTCCTCACTACTTTGTTGACCGCAGTCAGAGATGGCCTGAAAAATTACTGTAATAAAGCTTACTCCACAAGCGGTGTGAATCAAATGTGCATTCTTAAAAATTCCAAAGATCTCCTTGAACAGCTATCCTCAACCAGTCTTACCCATTGCCATAGCATTCAAACTTTTGACTTTTCTACTCTATATACAACCCTTCCACACAATAAACTGAAAACAGTAATTGCAGATTTAACATATCAATGTCTCTGCACTAAAAATGGAGAACGCAGATACACCTATTTAGTTATAGGGAAAGACCAGAGATATTTTGTTAAAAACCACACTGATTCAAACAAGAAGTACACTGAGACTGACGTAATCAAAATGTTAGAATTTTTGATCGACAATTTTTTTGTCGAATTCGGAGGTCGTATTTTCCAACAGACAATAGGGATTCCCATGGGAACCAACTGTGCGCCGCTTTTAGTCGACCTTTTCCTTTACTCGTACGAGGCCAAGTTTTTACTAGGGCTTATTCAAAGAAAACAAATTAGCCCAGTCCTTTGATTTCAGCTTCCGCTACATAGACGATGTACTTTCTCCTAATAATCCTAAATTTAAGGAGTATTTACATCAGATCTATCCCAATGAGCTTGAGATTAAAGAAACAACTGAAACACCTACTTCAGCTTCGTACCTAGATCTTTTATTGTATATTGACGAAGATGGACTTTTGAAATCTAAGCTATATGACAAGCGTGATGATTTTGATTTCCCAATTGTGAACTTTCTCTTTCTGAGCAGCAATATACCTACCTCTCCAGCCTATGGAGTGTACATTTCACAGTTGATTCGTTACTGTCGAGCGTGTAGTTTGTACAGTGATTTTTTGAACACAGCAAAAACGCTGTCGCAAAAGCTGCTTATTCAGGGATTTGTTCAACCAATGTTAATTTCATCCCTCAAGAAATTCTATGGCCGTCACCATAACATCATTGAAAGATATGACGTTTGGGTACCCATAAACCGGTTTAACCCTACCACTGGCTTTTGCTGGTGCCGGTACCAAGTCCGGCTATCCCGAGTTCCTATCGTTATTTATGTTTGTCTCTTGTTTTCATTATTGTTTTTCTGGTGCAGTTTGCTTGTAAATTGTGGCATGTGATTGTAGTTCCTGGCCATTGTAGGTGTTTGCTGTTTTCCTGTTTTTGTAATGACGTGTCAGTATCTCAAATGAAAGTGGACATTTTCAGCTAGATTCACGTCTTCCCGGATTTGACTACCGACTTTGACATTTTCCTGGATCGACTCACTCACAGTGTGACGGGTGCTGTTAACAGAGCCGGACATGCTTACCCTTCTGGAGCACCTGATGTCACTCTCAGTTTCACTGGAGTTCAAAATGTGAGTGCCTTTGTTTTGAATGTTGTGATTTCTATTTCTGTGCTTTGTGTCTGTCTAAAGTCATTGTTTTGTGTCTGGCGCCATTGTTTTCTGTGTTCTCGTTTTGGCCATGTCTTTGGACTTCGATTTTTGTGGATTTCCCTTCTTTGTTCCTTTGGTATTCTACTGCCGTTGTTTGACAAGATTAACGCTTGCTTCGTGATATTTGTAAATGATGCTGTTTATTGTTTGGTATGTTACCGCTAATCATAACTAATTCTTGAATATTTGTATTTTCCATTAATTGATCCTATAGTCAGCTTCCCAGTAGCCAGAGCTTGGATGTCGATCCGAAAACCGAATTTATTTGTTGTCAACTTGCACTACCTAAATTTAAATAGAAAACTGGTTTAAAACTAAGGGGCATCTCCCTCTTGCATTGCCTTGGCTGATTTTGGTTTTTCTATCTATATCTCATTGGTAATATATTCTCTATCAGCTTTTACATATATTTCGATATGTGGTTCCCAAATGTTTTGTTAGTTGAATGTGGATATCATTAGAAGCTAAAATTCCACCACACCCTGGTGCTGATCACTGTGATTATTGTCAGGAACAGGGAACTGAATGTTACAATTCAGTAAAAAATATTGATTAAAAATCTGTTCACATCCTTTTTAAATGTAAAATTTTGTTGATCATTTATGGTTCAGTCAGATTGCTACTTAAATGCAGTCTATACTGACATGCATGAAGAAAAGTGTATCATTTTGGTTTATTTCACATGCCTAAGTGAATTTTTAGGAAACAGCTGTTTGCCTCAAGAGATAAAGAAAACAAAATTTTATTATGATACATATTTCACACTACATAATTTGAGTGATGTTAAATTTGAACCACATTGTGACAGATCCACTGCCCCTGTCAAAATTTAATAGCAGAATTAAATTGATATTACTTGGTTCAAGGTAGAAAATTACAAGTATCAATTTCTTACTCTGCTCAATCCAATTTCTTAGTAGGAAAGCCATGTTTTAGTTATATCCTATCAGTTTTCAGCATTGATATATTCCTACAGATTTTAAAAGGGCACAGAACTGTATTTTTTTTATTTGGAGTAGGGATAATTTCACAACATACATTTCTTTTAATTTAATGACTGCATTATAACAACAGTTTTGCTCAAACTTCAATATTGGGACCTTTTTTTTACATTGTCACCAAATCACCAGACCCCCAACAAATTTTGAGGTATTACTACATGTTTCCTTTTTAATACTAGTAATACATGCAATATTTGTTTGAAAAAAAAAAACAAAAAAACATGAGGTTGATGGGTTTTTTATTTTCAGTGGCCAATCAGCAATAAAACTGGTACCTTATGATAATAGTTGGATTATAGAAATATAAAATCTGCAGCTTGAAGGTGTTTTGACAAATTTAGCCATCCCTTTGTTCAAATTGTTTGATGATTTTTTCCTTCGAAAAAAAAAATAGGGCATGTAAAAATTTTTATTTTCCAAATTCTGTCTATTACATCTAATTTTTGTGTTAAAACTTATTTGGTTACTTTGTGTCATGCATATCATATACCAGCTATATTATATACCAAACAGTGTCTCAAGATTTTTAAATTGAACCTCCACTTTTTCATGCATTATGCTATTATTCAAGGGTGAGAATAAATTTTTGTACACCATCCTCTCAGGAAACAAATTTTCTAATTTTCTGTGTCTGCATGTGACAATTTATAAAAAATAGTCTGATATTAATTCTATCAATAAAAATGAGAGGACAGATGCAGGATTTGTTCTTACCTACAACTGCATGGTTAAAAAAAATCTAATTATTAAAATAATTTGTGGCACTGTGTAATACCAATTTTCCTCACTTTTCCAGAAAGTCAAACCTTGATTTCATACTTCTGATATTCGTCTTGCATTTCTCATGCATGCACAAAAGAAGCACAACCCACTGGCATTTTTACCACATCAACTTAATTATATATGATTTTTTATCTGGGCTGGACTTGTGTAGAGCTGTGCTTGTACATCTAAAGACTTCTTTTCATTTATAAATCCATAGGCTCTACCCACAAGTTTATAGGAATGCACTTGTTAAACACCTTCTCTACCTACAGACAAGTTACATTCAAATAGGTAAAGAGGTGTATTATTCTTGCTTTTCAACATGACTTTCTATATACCTCCAGCCAAGGAAGTCCTTGCTAAGATTCTGCTAAGTCACTCCCCCCTCCCCAACCGTTACCCTTTTCTCATAATTTGGACAGTTAGTAAGGCGGCAAATAAGTCTGCTGTGAGTTTTAAAGAACTTTTTATCATGAACACTAAATTCAGCTGTTGATATTGCTTGCATACAAGTTTTTTGAAGTTACACTTGTGTTGACGTCTATCGCGATAGTTGACAATCGGGATTATCGCCCCTTAATTTTGGGTAAAATCCATCGATTGAAATGACACAATTTTTTTCCCCATCGTTTCATTTGAAGATTATAAGCTTGATTGTTAGATAATTTTGTGTCTCATGTGTGGTATCAAGCACGGTTTGTTTCACTATCCAGCTTTCTAGATATGATAAATCTTTGGTAGCGAATTTTTACTTCCGCTATCTAAACAGTCTTGTATTTTGTCAAAATTTAATTATTTATCCTGATAATTTAGTCACTAACGGATGATCGAACACTAATTTCGTTTAGGGAAATCAAAATATCATGCGGGTACGCGATAATATAGACAATGAAACACGTAGTGGTGGTTTTTCTTAGGGCCGTTCAGACAAGTAAAAATACGTCATTTTGGACAAAATATCACGTGACTTTGTAATCTAGATGACGGACATTATCGGAATTGCTTTTCGGCTGGAGAGGTCTTCAATGAAAAAAAAAACGACGTTATTTCGATTTGCTAACATGTCCTAACATGGTTCGATCAAAAAATTTCTAAATTTAATAAAGTTAGCCGACAAAAAATATTGTGAAGTCATGAAATAACCACAAAACATTTCCCATTTTGTAAAAAAAATTGAATGTTAACCTCATTTCCCGCGCAACTCCGTGAGAATTTGACACAAAATATTATAAACTATTGTATAGAAATAAGAAATAAAAGACGATAAACAAATTGTCTGAATTTTGAAAGCTTGAATATTGTAAAATATCATCCCGCTTGCCAGAATATGAAGCTTGGGGCTGGTTCGCTGCGCTCACTCGCCTCTGTGCTTCATATTCAAACTCGCGGGATGATATTTTACGATATACAGATGTCGAAATCCAGATAACATATACATATCAATAAAACAGAAATTTCTTTGGCAATATAGTATCAATTTTTCAGAAAAATTGTAGGATATAGTTTGAAACGAAGATAATTTAAAGTGAAAATTAAAATTATTTTGCGTTCATTCTAAAGCAAATGTATAACGTTCTGCCTGTATATTTCTGGTCTTTCTAAATTTGCAAATCGTTGACATGATAACTCGAACAATTCAAACCCTCTCCGCATCCGATTCTCTTCAAGCAACTCGGCATACCTCGGATGCTCCGAAGGGATTTTTCGAATTCCGAGTGGCACATGGAAAGAACGGTAACTCGTAAAATAACTTCCGGCGCAGAGGATTTTCTTACTCATAGACATGATAGCCGAAAGTACGTTTCCAATATATTGAAGCTTCGCTTTATATTATCTGCCATAATGTTATTAAAATCAACTCATGACAAAGGAAAAAAACGAAAATATATGGAACGCCATAGCTGTCTGCTGTGGTGGAAAATTTAATATATCCAGTAGCCTACTCTTTATGTTCAGTACTTCTTTCTTTATATTGAATGGTTTTTACATTATGTTCAGTAGGAACACCATTATGTTCAGTAGATATTTCATTATGTTCAGTACATATTTCATTATGTTCAGTAGGGACACCATTATGTTCAGTACATATTTCATTGTGTTCGGTAGATATATCATTATGTGCAGTAGATATTTCATTATATTCTGCAGAAGTGAAATATCCAGGTAAATCCTGCAATTTGATTGGTTACCTTGACAGGGGATATGAGACCGTATCCC
Source organism: Modiolus philippinarum (assembly GCA_002080025.1). Lineage (NCBI taxonomy): Eukaryota > Metazoa > Mollusca > Bivalvia > Mytilida > Modiolidae > Modiolus > Modiolus philippinarum. The sequence goes on from MJUU01009143.1 coordinate 69,019, forward strand.
CGTGGTAGCAAAATCACAATTTTTAAATGCTATTAATATAAAAATTATAGCACTTCTAGCGGAATATAAAAGTTATTCGGGCTTCACAGGGGATACGGGTTCATATTCCCTGTCTATGCCCTATATCCCCTTCGCCTGACGGCTCAGGGGATATAAAACATAGACAGGGAATATGAACCCGTATCCCCTGTGAAGATTCCCGAATAACATATAATGTTCAGTAGATATTTCATTATGTTCAGTGGATATTTCATTATGTTCAGTAGATATATCATTATGTTCAGTAGATATACCATTATGTTCAGTAGATATACCATTCATTATGCTAAGTAGATATTTATCAATTATGGACTTTTTACGAGGTCAATATGTTATATATGGACCTGTTAGGTTTATTCTGACCGAGGACGTAGTCCGAGGTCAATATATCTCTAACAGGTCCATATATAACATATTGACAGAGTAAAAGGTCCATTATTGTTATATTACATATGTAGTTTTGGTTGTATCTCAGTGCATTTTTGTCTAGTAAGATTTTGTCAACACGTCTGAATTTATTTCCAAGTACAAGCTCTGGTTGAAGGCGAAAATGAAATCAATCTACACACCGACAAGAGTGAATTGTTGCATGTGTGCAAAGGATAATATATGCAAACACATCTGTTATTTTCAAATAAAAGAAACCAGAAGACTTTTTTTGTTTTCCTATATATGTGCAGCGCTTAAAAATACCATGGGACAACTTTTAAATCGATTTGTATCGATTTCGGCTGTTTAATATCTCCGTGCTCTTTATATGCGTAAAAACCGTACTTTTTATTATTTCTATAATAAGATCTTTCGCGGTGCAAAAATAAGACTTGAAAGTCAAACTGGAAATAAATTTAGTTATATAGCGTCAACATAACTATAAATAGAAACATAGCGTCAATATATTTAAAAATAGAAACATGGCGTCAATATACATATAAATAGAAACAAAGCTGAAAATTCGCTAAATATTTTTGAAATCACGTGACTGTTTCAGCCAATGAAATTGATAGGATACTTTGTCATATGTAATATTTCACGATGTTCAGTAGATATTTCATTATGTTCAGTAGATACGCCATTATGTTCAGTAGATATTTCATTATGTTAAGTGGATACGCCATTATGTTCAGTGGTTATTTCATTATGTGCTTTTTCATTATATGATGGCGGTCGACCTTTCCGAATTGTGCCGAATATCTACTGAGCATAATGAATGAGCATAATGAATGGTATATCTACTGAATATAATGAAATAATGAAATATCTACTGAACAAAATGAAATATCTACTGAACATAATGGTATATCTACTGAACATAATGATATATCTACTGAACATAATGAAATATCTACTGAACATAATGAAATATCTACTGAACATAACGAAATATCTACTGCACATAATGATATATCTACTAAACATATTGAAATATCTACTGAACATGATGGTGTCCCTACTGAACATAATGAAATATCTACTGAACATAATGGTGTCAGTACTGAACATAAAGAGTAGGCTACTGGATATATTAAATTTTCCACCACAGCAGACAGCTATGGCGTTCCATAAAAATAACATACATTTCAATCTTAACGTGATACCAAGCAAGGTATGTATTCAGCGGGAATTTTTACCTCCAGCAAATACAAAAGAGTTATTTAACAATCATGCAGGAGTACATATACATGTGTTTACATTGTTATTTTTATTTACTTCTTTTGTTCTATTTTTTGTTGATTTTTTTGGTTTGTTTTTTGCTTTTGTTTTTGTTGAAAACCAGTTGAAAATCGGCAGGTATAGATGTTTAAAAAAGGAAACCGATGCTGTAAAATAGTTAATTATATCATAAAATCATGTAATACAAGGCGCGAAAATACTTAAATAGAAAATTAAAATCTGTCTAATGCACTCCTGTTGGTTTAACTCACTACGTTCGTGAAACTTCAAGGTGTGGGCTTTGCATTTCAATTGATTAAATTTCCGACCCCTGTGTTTAATTCAAAATGAAAGATATTTTTTCTGACTTGATTTTTCTTCAATAAATACCTGTTTGTATCACACTGAAACTCGTTACTGGTACAGTTGTCAGCTTCGCGGAATGCAGTAACCAACAGCTTGAAACCAGAAAAATGATTATTACCATTGGTAAAGAACTCAAATGTCACTTCCTGTCCATCCGAAACAAAAGGCGTGAGACCTATCAAGAAAAAAAAAGCACATAGTTTCCGTTATGTGCTATAGAACATTAGATGTAGATCGTAAAGGAATTCAGTAAGCAAATTCACATGCCTTTTGCAGACACCGACAACTGATTTCCTTAAATTAATAAGAGCTGGATATCGAAAGGATAGAAAAAATGTTTGATAAAATCAATAAGTTGTATCCTTATAAAATCTATGTAATGGAAAACAGTACAATAATCTTCTTTGAATTGCGCTGTTTTAAAAACAAAACTTATAAAGCCTTCTTGGTGGAACCACTTTTCGTGCTACTCCCACAACCGCACAGACAATTTTTCGGTGCTTCTGTGTCCCATCTTCAAAATAAGACGTAAGGCACTGACCAAATGATTTTCAGGAGAGGGAGCTGGGAATTTTCCAGAAAAAAAAATTCTGGACCCGTTTTTTGTCAAATAAAATCTCTGACCAATATTTGGGTTGAAAAAAATAATCTGGGCCTTACACAGTCCATTAAAAAAAAACGGCTCCATAAAATTTCCTAGCATGGTGTACATTGAAAAAATAATAATATGGAAGGCGAAGCGGACCAAAAAAAATGTTCTGGCTCTGATGAAAATCCCAGTCCCCCACCTCTGAAAATCAAGTGGTCCATGCAGAACCATGACCATAACCTACATGTACAGAATAAGACCACTTTTTGTAGCACAACTCTTCAAATCATATCATTTTACTTTTTACCATAGTTTCATCTCTTCCACTTCTTAAATTTTCTATAAATGGGTGAAATATCCAAAACCGTATAGCATCAAATTAAAGCTTAATTAATATTCTTTACAATGAATACAAGTTTGTGCAATCTAAAAGTTTTCCATAAATAGGGAATCCAAATTTGACCTGCCTTGCAAAAATAATTTGAAATGACGTATTTTTTTTGTTTTTTTTTGTTTTTTTGTTTGATACACAACCTTCAGTTGTGATACAATGTAGAAAAATAACTCATTGAAAAGCCCGTCGTTGATTTTAATTTTCTGTTCAAAATTTTCGACACTTTTAATGTTCTGACTAATGGCGCGTTAAAATTTGATGTTCAATTATTTCTAACTTTTTTCATCTGTAATCTTATGAACATATATTTTTTTTGAAAACATAAAGATTGAAACAATTCACGGAGGATTGTTTTACATAGGGGTGGCCATTGATGTTGTTTTATTTAAACCGGACTGTTAGCAAGGCAAAAGCAAACTAAAGATATAAATGTCCCCGCTGCTGTCATCCAAGTTTTTCCCAATGTGTTTATATTCCAGTTTTGGATAAAATATAGCTACACTGTTTGTGTCTGTAAAACACATATGATGGCCCAGCAGTACGTTAAGTGTTGTATTTAAATTAAAACCAATTTTTTTCAACTACAAAATTTCAAATGAATGATGCACGTTTGTGCACGGCATTTTAAACTTTTACTTGTTTTTGCATTTTTCTTGAATTTTTGTCGTAGGTAATCTTATAATTAGTGGTCAAAGCGTCATAACTCCAAATAATTTTGAACCAGTCTTTCTTTAGCTCTTAA